>CP135546.1:2608884-2628769 GCA_032402905.1 Khaya senegalensis | reverse complement strand
CCCCTAGGTATAGTGGTCTTCACATTTGTGTGATAAAGTATTTGTGCATGTGGGAAGACTCACCGATAATCAGGGTGAAGGTGTGGCTCTTACCTTTAGAGTTTAGTATTTATTACTTTTTAAAATAATTATATACCTCACTTACATTTACCCCATATAGAGTATTTTATCGATAGGTAACATTAGCTCATTTAATGATAAGTGATATGTAAAGTCCTACTAAAAGGCAATTAAAAGAAAATCCTCCTAGAAAATTTTGAAAGAAGCTTATACAATATTTAATTGTTACAAAATTTTGAAACGAACATGATTTTATCTCATGTCATATCATATGCATGCATTATATATAGGTGCATTATATATAGGTATGTATGTATTTTATATATAAAAAAAATTAATATACTTACTGAGTTTAAAAACTCACTATAGTTTATTATAATTTCAGATGATAGAAGAATTGCGAACTTAGAAGATGAATTTTCTGAGCTTTTATTGTCACTTGGTTCCTTAGGCATAGGACTTTTGGGAATTTTCTTTTGTTCCGTTATTTTAATTTCAGAATTTATTTAAAAGATTTCTGGTTATTCATAATTAAAAATATTTGACTAGTTGATTTATTTATGAATTTCTTTATAAGTTATATAAAAATTTTCATTGTCATATGGGTTTTGTTGAATGTTTTAATATTATTCAAACCTTTAAAATTAAGGACGTTATAGTTTGGTATTAGAGTGCAATTTAGGATTCTGTAGACATTTGGTTGAATTAATTATAGGAATCAAATAGCGTGTCAAATCTTTAGGTTGTGTGTCCTTTATATGTAGTTATATGTTATGAATTTATCTCATTTTTATTTGTTTATTATAGTTAGAAATTGATTTTGAGATATGGCCCGAAATTAGAAAATTGGTAGAATTGATGATGTTAATGCAAAAGAAGCAATTAGAAATCAAGGTACTACTGAAAATCAAGTTAACCCAAAAGCAATAATTCAGAATTTTGTGTAAGCTATTATTAACATGATGTAGCAGAAACAACCCCGAGTAGTCAATGTTAATGTTAATGTTGATACTATGCATATAGTGGAACAGTTTAAGAAGCTTCAACCTCTAGCTTTTGAGAGTTCAACAAATTCACTAGTTGCTGAGGAATGGATCCAAGAATTGAAAAAAATATTTTAGCTTATAGGTTGCACAGATAATTAGTGGGTCATATGTGTGACTTACATGTTCATGGGAAGTGCTGGTCATTAGTGAAAAATATCTAGTAAGACTCAGAATATGGATGTAAACGTGATTACCTGGGCTCGATTTAAAGAATTATTTAATGAGAAGTACTTTCTTTAGTCTTTGAGAGATAACAAGGAGGCAGAGTATATTCAACTTATTTAGAGTTCTATGTCTTTGATAAAGTATGAATGAAAGTTTGAAGAGTTATCAAAATTTGCTCTTCATTTGGTAGATACAGAAGCACATAAAGTTGAATGCTTTAAGAGGGATCTTAAACTAGAATTAAGGAAACTAATCTCAATACTTGAGTAAGGCTCAAATACTAGCTAAGGATAAAGAGGAAGCAACACCATTTGAAGCTAAAGAAGTAGCCAACAAAAATTTTCGAGTAAAAAGCCTTAGATTAACAACATAAAGAAATCTAATAAGTGGAAAAGAAAGAAATGGCAAAAAGATGAGAACTCAAATAGATGAGATATTCCACTTTGTGAAACATATGGAAAAAAATCATATAGGACTATGTTATAAAAAGATTGGAGCTTACTTCGAGTGTAAAAATCTAGTCATTTTATTTAAAATTATCTAGAGATAAGAAGTGTTCATAAAGAATCTAAAAGGGACCAAAGAGTTTAAGTAAGGGGTATACGCCCTTACTAGGCAAGAGGCGAAAAATTTTCCTTTTATGGTGGCAAATATAATCTTTATTTTCGGATACAATACTTTAGCACTTTTTTATTCAAATTCTACATATGTTTTTATATCTCACATGTTTGCTAAAAGATAAAATGTTATACCTACATTGTTAGATGAAGAGTTGTGTGTGGGGACTCCTTTAGGAAATTTATTATATGTTAGAGATGTATGAAGATCGTGTAAAATTAAGATAGGTGATAGAGTGTTGGTATCAAAAATGAATCAATATACTTTAAAACATCACCATTTTCGCTAAAAATGCAACAAAGTACTTTAAAATATCATTTTTTTTCCCTTAAAAATGCAATTGAATGCTTGAAATTACTTTAAATGATAGCTGTTTTTTGCCAAAAATATTATAACGTGCTTTCAAATGTCATCATTTTTTCCTAAAATACAATAAATTACATTTAAAAATATGTGCTTTAACTGAAAATGATACAACATTCTGTAACATCCTCAAATTTATGTATTGCCTAAATTCACTATTATATTTACATTAAAGTAGATATAATAACATTATTGGAGTAGAGAAATATAGAAGAGAAATTTTAAAAATACGTTTGGAGAAAATTTAGTGAAAACGGGTATTGTTGACAAGAAATGGCAAAATTATTATTTTGATAAAGTTTCGATTAACCAAACTAGATGTTGAGGATGTAAATTAGTATAATAGAGTATGTTAAAAGGAAAGATAGATTTTATAACCTGAAAAATGTCAAAATTACTATTTTAGATGAATAGGGATAATTTTACTAAAAAGAGCGAAATGGTCATTATGCCAAGGGTTGCAAGGACTCCGCTAGATTCTAATTACCCAGAACTCTTGTAAATGTTGTAAATAAGATGAAAAAAATAGAATCAAATTTGAATGTGAATTCTTCTAGAAAGGATGAAAAATAACCACAATGACTAATTTTCTTTATTAAGGGTAAAATGGTCTTTTCACAAAAAAATTTGAAGAAAAAGTGAGAATTAAAACTGATGGACTAAAGTGAAAGAATTTAAAAATAGTTTGAGTAGTCTCATAATTTTCTTGAGTTAATGTAAGTTTTACAAAATTATTGGGTAAGAGTGTAATTTTTAAAAATATTAAGTTGAATAAGACTCTTTTACTTTTCAAAATTGGATCAAATCAACTTCTTCCTTCTCTCTCTTGCCGTGAGTCACTCTTTCCCTACTCTTTCAAATTTTTTTTATTTTCTTAGAAAAATCAAGTAAAATTTCACAATCCACTCAATTAAATGTGTTATCGTAGAAGAAAAATTATTCTACACATCAAGAGTTTTAATTTGACGATAAAATTTTTTAATTTTATTAAATTTTAATTTATGAATTTGTTAAAAAGTAGTTTTGATGGTGATTTAATGGTTTTAAATGGTGATTTAAGTGGTTTACAATATTATGAAGTTTACTCAAACATTTGATACACTTTGAAGGTAAGGGAATGTAAATTTTTTTTATGAAATTTATGATTGGTGGCTAATTTATGTAGAAATGGATTTGGGATGGTGTTTAGATAAGATTGTGTATGGGATAATGTGTAAAATGGAAGAAAATTATAATAAGGGCAAAATGATAAATTTGGGTACAGTTTATTGAGTCTCTAAATGTTTGATTTTATTATGTTATGATACGTTTTAATGTGTATAGGTGTGTTAGGGAATAAATGAAATTAGTAAGAATTGATTTGAATGTGTAAAATGAAAGAAAATTAGAAAAATGGTAAAATGGCAAATTTGAGTACTATTTATTTTGGTTTAAATAATAATTTTTTTTATAATTATGTGTTAATAATTATATGGTGAAGTAATGAAATTGATAGGAATTAATTTGATTGGTTAAAATGGAAGAAAAATAGAAAAAAGGCAGAATGAAAATTTTGACCATTATTTCGGTG
Organism: Khaya senegalensis; assembly: GCA_032402905.1. NCBI lineage: Eukaryota > Viridiplantae > Streptophyta > Magnoliopsida > Sapindales > Meliaceae > Khaya > Khaya senegalensis. The sequence continues at coordinate 2,624,947 of CP135546.1, read as the reverse complement.
ACCTTAATTATTATTTTTATGGTATCTTTATATGTTTAGGAATGTGTTGTAAAATATTGGAATTGGTAACATTTGAGTTGGATGGACAAAATAAGAAAAATTGGAAAAGGGTATACTTGTAGACATTTAAAAGTATTTTGATATGCTATATATGTATAATGTTTTATATGGATTGTTGGAATATGATTCAATATTGTTTTTTGTGAAAATGATGCAATATGATTCAAAACATGACCATTTTCTCCAAAAATGTAATAAATTGTTTTAAAACATGTGCATTCTTTCAAAAATGACATAGCACACTTCAAAAATGCTAGAAATTGTGTCAAACCATCATTGTTTTTGTCATGAATGAATTAGTGTGCTTTAAAACATCTCTATTTTAACTAAAAATGGATTATAATGCCTTAAAATATAACCTTTTTTTTCTTCCTTAATAGTACAATTGAATGCCTGAAATTATGTTAAACGATGAACATTTTGGTCATGAATGTGATAACATTGTTTACAACATCATCATTTTCTTCAAAAAAGCAATAAATTGCATTAAAACATATGCATTTTACCTGAAAATGATATCATATTCAATAAAATGTCACCATCTAATGGGAAAATGCTATGAATCCTAGATTTTATCCCGAAACATCTCCGTTTTTGTCGTAAATGATTTAACGTGCTTTAGCACAGCATCATTTTCCCTAAATACACAACCAAATGCTTTAAAGCATCACATTTTCTATGCAAATGCCATAAAATGCTTGACATTGCTTTAAAAAGCAAATGTTCTTCATGAAAATGATATAACATGCTTTAAAACAATCCCATTTTCTCTTAAAAAAAGCAATAAATTGCTTTCAAACATCTGCCTCACTCCAAAAATGACATAACAATCTTCTAAATGTGAACATTTTATGCAAAAATGATAGGCATTGTGTCGAACCATCATTGTTTTTGCTGCAAATGAATTAACGTGCTTTAGAACATCATCATTTTTTTTTCCCCAAATAAGCAACTAAATGCTTTAAACAACTCTTTTTCGCTACAAATGCAATAAAATGCTTGAAATTTCTTTAAAATGCAATTGTTTTTCGCAAAAATGATGTGACATGCTTCAAAACAAGACCATTTTCTCCAAAAATGTAATAAATTGCTTTAAAACTTGTGCATCCTTCTGAAAATGACCTAACATGCTTTAAAATGTGAACATTTTATGCAAAAATGCAACACAATGCCTTCAAAATATATGCAACTGTTCTTCACAATATATAACATGCTTTAAAATGTGAACGTTTTATGCAAAAATGCAACACAATGCCTTCAAAATATATGCAACTGTTCTTCACAATATATAACATGCTTTAAAGCAACACCATTTTCTTCAAAAACACAATAAATTGCTTTCAAATATGTGCCTCACTTTGGAAACAATATAGCATGCTTCTAAATGTAAACATTTTATACAAAGATGATAGAAATTGTATCCAACCATCATTGTTTTTGCCGCAAATGAATTAACATGATTTTAAAACATCACTATTTTCACCAGATACGCAACCAAATGCTTTAAGCATCTCTTTTTCTTTGCAAATGCAACAAAATACTTGAAATTTCTTTAAAAGATAACTGTTTTTCACAAAAACGATCTGACATGATTCAAAACAGGACCATTTTCTCCAAAAATGTAATAAATTGCTTTAAAACATGTGCATCCTTCCGAAAATGACATAGTATGCTTTAAAATGTGAATGTTTTATGCAAAAATGCTAGAAATTATGTTGAACCATCATTCTTTTTGCCGAGAATAAATTAGCATCTTTAAAACATCTCCATTTTAACTAAAAATGCAGCACAATGCCTTAAAATAAAACCCTTCTTTTTTCCTAAAAATGCAATTAAATGCCTAATATTGCGTTAAACAATAAACATTTTGGTTGAGAATGTTATAACATTGTTTATAATGTCATCATTTTCTCTAAAAAAAGCAATATATCATACAATAAAACATCACTGTCTATTGGGAAAATGCTACGGAATCCTGGCTTTTATCTTAAAACACCTCTGTTTTGGCCGCAAATGATTTAACGTGCTTTAGCACATCATCATTTGCACCAAATATGTAACCAAATGCTTTAAAACATCACATTTTCTATGCAAATGAAATAAAATGCTTGAAATTACTTTAAAAAATAGCTGTTCTTTGTGAAAATGATGTAACCTACTTTAAAACAACACCATTTTCTCTAAAAAAAAAAAAAGCAATAAATTGATTTCAAACATGTGCCTTACTTCAAAAATGACATACTATGCTTCTAAATGTGAACAATTTATGCGAACATGATAGACATTGAGTCAAATTACACAATGTGCTTTAAAATATCACCATTTTTACCAAATTACACAACCAAATACTTTAAAGCATCACCTTTTCTCTGCAAATGCAGTAAAATGCTTGAAATTTCTTTAAAAGACAATTGTTTGTCACAAAAATGATGTGACATGCTTTAAAACAGGACCATTTTCTCCAAAAACGTAATAAATTCCTTTAAAACATCTGCATCCTTCCAAAAATGACATAGCATAATTCAAAATGTTAACATTTAATTCAAAAATGCTTGAAATTATGTCGCACCATCATTGTTTTTGCCACAAATAAATTAGCGTGCTTTAAAACATCTCCATTTTAACTAAAAATGCAGCACAATGCTGTAAAATATAACCTTTTATCATAAAAATGCAATTGAATGCCTAAAATTGAGTTAAACAATGAACGTTTTTGTTGAGAATGTTATAACATTATTCACAATGTCATCATTTTCTCTAAAAAAGTAATAAATTACATTAAAATGTATGCTCTTTGCACAAAAATGATATATCATTCATTAGAACGTCATTTTCTAATAGAAATATGCTATCGAATCCTAGATTTTATTTGGAATGTGTCCATTTTTACTGAAAATGATTTAACATGCTTTAGAACATTATATTTTCTCCTCAAATGCAATATAATGTTGAAATTGCTTTAAAAAGCAATTATTCTTCGCAAAAATGATGTAACATGCTTGAAAACAAACACCATTTTCTCAAAAAATACGATAAATTACATGTGCGCCACTTTGTAAACAACATAATATGCTTCAAAATATGAATGTTTTATACAAAAATGATAGAAATTTTATTGAACCATCGTTGTTTTTTTTAGAAAATGAACTAACATGCTTTAAAACTTTGCCATTTTTAGCAAAAATGCAGCACAATGCATTAAAATATCACTCTATTTTCTAAAAACACAATTGAATGCTTGAAATTACTTTAAACAATTGCCCTTTTTGCCAAAAATATTGTAATATGCTTTTAAACATCATCATTTTCTCCAAAAATTTTATAAATTGCATTAAAACATATGCGTGTTACTCGAAAATGACATAACATTCATCAAAAAATCACCTTCTGATGTGGATCTTTAGCAAATTCCAACAATGCCAGTAGGTGAGTAAAGTGTGAATCAAATGAAGAGAAAAGAATCGAAATAACTAAGATTGATCCAAGGCATAAAGGCAAAGCCACCAACCAAGGAAACCACTACCTAAATTCCAGCAACAAGAAAATTTAGGGTAAAGGTTTGTCTAAACTTGAAGAACAAGCTCAATGTTTAATTTTTACTTTTCCAGCAGATAAAACTTCCCTTACAAAGCATTGGAGACCCTTTTAAAAAGTCTAATACAAAATAAAATAAAACTAATACATTTTTCAAGATCAAAAGCAATGTCAATTACTTAACATATAAGACAATCTCAAAATGGAAAATGGACACAAATGCTTTGTTGGTGCAGAAATTGTCTTGGCCTAATACTGCAACTTTTGTAGTCAGCCTCTTATCCTCCATAAATGCATTCTTGGACCTTGCAAATGATTTGAGCTTGCTTGCTGGAACTTCTAAAGTGACATAAAAGAGATAAACTAATAAAATAAAATACTAATTAACTTAAATTTTCTTAAACTTGCCAATTTTCCATTTTTCCCTCCAAATAGATATTTTCTTGATTTGCTTCATGTAAGTGATGTGGCAATCAAGCAAGTGAGATATTATTGGCCCAAGTGATCACGGTTAAACCAAGGGAATAACTTGGGTCTTTAAATGAGGCTTGGGCTGAATGGGTTAAAGGAAAACTGAGAGTTTGACCAAATTGCGTTTTGGTGTTTGAATATAATTGGGTTTGGTGAGTTAAAGTGTTTATGGGTTTGGTTCCTTGATTCATATCACTTTCTAATGGAAAATGCTATAGCATCTCAGATTTTATCCCAAAACATCTCCCTTTTTGCCACAAATGATTTAACGTGCTTTAAAACATCACCTTCTCTCTGCAAATGCAATAAAATGCTTGAAATTACTCTAAAATGCAATTGTTCTTCGCAAAAATGCTGTAACATGCTTTAAAACATTGCCATTTTTGCTAAAAATACAGCACAATGCTTTAAAATATCATTTTTTTCCCCTAAAAATGCAATTGAATTCTTGAAGTTGGTTTAAAAGAAAGTTGTTTTTGCCAAAAATGATGTCACATGTATTAAAACGTTGTTATTTTCTCCAACAATGCAATAAATTGCATTAAAACATATGTGTTTGCAAATGATGGAAACACATTCTAGTAGAAAAATGCTATGAAATCCAAATTATTTCTTGAAACATCTCCATTTTAGCTACAAATCATTTAATGTAATTTAGAACATTACCATTTCGACCAAATATGCAACCAAATGCTTTAAAACATTACCTTTTCTCTGCAAATGCAATAAAATGCTTGAAATTTATTTAAAAGGCAACTGTTCTTTGCAAAAACACTGTAACATGCTTCAAAACAACACCATTTTCTCAAAAAATTAAAATAAATTGCTTTAAAACATGTGCCTCACTCCTATATAATGACATAATATGCTTCAAAATATGAACATTTTCAGTGAAAATGCCAGAGGTTGTGTCGAACCATCATTTTTTTTTTCTGAAAATAAATAAATGTGCTTCAAAACATCGTCATTTTCACCAAAAATGTAGCACAATGCTTTAAAATGTCAGCTTTTCTCCTAAAAATGCAATTGAATGCTTAAAGTTTGTTTAAACAAAAGCCGTTTTTGCTAAAAATAATATAACATGATGCAAATTAAGGAGCAAATGAAAGTCAATTTAGAAGTCTTCGATGTCAACAAGGTCAAAATATCTAATCATGAATCAATGGAACCATTGGAGTGGCCTAGTGGACTTATAACAAGGAGTTGTGCAAAAAAACTTAAAACAGTCCTCTTTACGCACATTCAAAAGTTTTTATGTGAAAATGGGACGCGCAGCAACATTGAGGGAGCCTCATGGGTTATTAATGTTATTTATGCATGTTTTAAATAATTAATTAGAAAAATTAGCTATTATTAAGGAAGTTAATTAGCTTAATTTATTTTAATTTTCTTTATTAATTGAGTTATTTAATAATTGACTAATTTTATTTTGTAGGATATGTTCAAAAAAAGCTTCCTTAGCTGTGAGATTTAGTCAAAGTGCATTAATTAAGAAGATCTCAATAAATTATACAAATTTGGATATTCTAAAGACAAGTAAGGAAGGATGCAAGTAATGAAGTACAAGATCAAATCTTTGCCAAATTTATACTTTATGTATTAATTATTAGATTTCTTAATTCTGTAAACTTTTATATATTTTCCTAAATTACTCTTTATTAGCTTAGGAAACTTTTTATTCTAATTTTAATAAGATTGATTTAAAACTATTATAAATAGTCTTCTTTTTTTCAAAGGAAGGGAGTTTTGGCTGGACAAAAAAAATTGTGAGGAATTATTTTCTCTTCATTGTTCTTTTTTACAACTTAGAACTTATCAAGCTCGCTTGTGGCGCTCTACCTAGGCTTATCAAGAATTCTTTGTTGTTCTATCAACAAAGTTCTTGTGGCGTTGAAACCTTCCAAAATACTTAATTCTTAGACTTTCCTTGAAACTCCGCTTCTGTGACGATTCGTTCCTTTCGAGGTTCGTATCATTTGGTATTAGAGCAAAGTTTTAGAATTAAGGTTCGTTCTATCTTTTTTTTTATTTTTTTTTATTAATTTTCTCTCTTTTTCTTCTACCCTCTGTTTGTTCCATCTTTAATTTTCATCTTTTAATCTCAAAACTGAACTAACCAGCCACCAAACCACCTTGGCCATGACCATCATCCTTGGTTCGTAACTTCTAAACTAGCCACGTGCACCCTAGGCAATATTTCTTGTTTGTCCTAGTTGCCTTATTGATTCCATATTTATTTTTTAAAAAAAAAAAAGAAGAAAAAAAAGGAAAAAAAAAAGAAAACAAAAAAAAAGAAGGCAAATTGCAAGAAAGGAAAATATCCTTAAATGCCAATTAAAACCAAAATATTATGTCAATAATTGGGAACCAAAAGTTACCAAATTTTGACCAAATTTCCTACAATTTTTGGCAACTAAATTAGGACATTTACAATTTCCAGCCTTTGCCAACATTACATTCCAGCTAAAATCACAACATATCCAACTACCTTAACAATTCTTTCCACTCCTAATTATACCAATTTTATTATATCAAAACCTAACTAATCTAGACAATACCTAAACTTACCAAAAACTTTTCTTACCACTTCTTAAACTGACTACCTTTAAAGCCACTTAAATCCGTAAGCTTTCCTTCTTTTGTTCTTACCATTGAGATTGAAAATTTTCTTGATTTGTCTCTGGTTGAACAACGCAAACAGCTTTAATTTGTTTGAAAGTTTAATTAAGAGCATACGAAGAGAAATTGAGTGGAAAAAGGCAAGGAGAGTGAGCATCCCTTATAAAAGCCATATTAAGAGTGAAACACGAGGGCTGTAAATATATTGTTGAGTGACAAGAAAAGAAAGAGAGCATTGTGAGACCTATTTTGCTATTCCAATCTTCTTTTTCAGATCTAAAACACCATGGCACACAGAGACAAGACCACTGATGACCAACCAAAATATGTTGATGCCTTTAAATTTGATGCATTACAAAAACATGTTTTGAGACTTGAACGTGTAATGAATGATTACCGTGATTTGCTGGAGAAGACGCAAGCTACTTTGGAGAAAAACAATGCCACCATGGACAATATGTAGAGAACTATAGAACAATTGTTGACCGGAACACACAACACTAATGGACAAGGAAGAAGACAAACTGGAATACATTACGAAACTGAAAATCACAATTTTGATGATGCAACATCTGAAGCGCCAAGGGAGAACCGAGGGAGATATGATTATGTGGATTGTAACATTGGAAGTATTAAGATGAGAATTCCATCTTTCCAAGGCAAGGTTGACCCTAATTCATACCTTGAATGGGAACGCAAAGTTGAGATGGTTTTCGATTGTCACAATTACTCAAACGAGAAAAAGATACGTCTTACTGCCATAGAATTCATTGACTATGCCTTAATTTGGTGGGATCAATTTATTTTGAGTAGGCAACGAAATAAAGAACCACCTGTTAGTACATGGGAGGAGATGAAAGCGATTTTGAGAAAGCGTTTCATTCCTAACCATTACTATAGAGAACTACATCAACGCTTGCAGAGATTAACTCAAGGATCCAAATCTGTGGAAGACTACTACAAAGAAATGGAGATCGCAATGATCCGAGCAAATCTTGAGGAGGATCGTGAGGCTACCATGGCTAGGTTCTTACAAGGATTGAATCATAAGATTGCTGATATTGTTGAATTACAACATTATGTTGATATTGAGAACATGGTTCACATGGCAATGAAGGTAGAGAGGCAATTGAAACAAAAGAAGCTTTCCAAGTCCACTTATGGATCTAGTTTGAATTTAAAATCTTGGAAATCTGATGGGAACAAGCAAAACACAAAATCTGATTTAAAAAGCAAGACGGAGAGAGTTCTAACCCTAAGGAGGCTGAGAGAAGTAAAGAAAAAGGTACCAATTCTAATTCTTCTAAGCCTCGTAATGTTAAATACTTTAAGTGTTCTGGTGTAGGGCATATTGCTTCTCAATGCCCAAATAGAAGAACCCTAACGATCATGCCAGAATCTGATGAAGATGACGATGAAGCCGTGAATGCAGAAATGTTAACTCTTGAAGATACAAGTGATGAAGACAAGCTTGAAGATCCACATGAATTTAAAGGAGAATGTCTAGTAACACGTAGGGCATTGAATGCACAAATCAAAGATGATGAGACTGAGCAACGTGAGAACATCTTTCATACTAGGTGTCTAATTAATAACAAGTTATGTAATGTTATTATTGATGGTGGCAGTTGTACTAATGTGGCTAGCACATTTATGGTAAAGAAACTTGGCCTTTCCTTATTAGATCATCCTAAGCCTTACAAGTTATAGTGGTTGAACGATTGTGGTGAACTTAGAGTTGATAAGTTAGTTTTAGTGTCTTTTGCTATAGGAAAGTATCGTGATGAAGTTTTATGTGATGTAGTCCCTATGCAAGCTAGTCATATGTTGTTAGGACGTCCTTAGCAGTATGATAGGCGAGTCACACATGATGGGTATAAGAACTATTACTCTTTTGTCATGAATCATAAGAAGTACACTCTCATTCCCCTATCGTCGCATCTTGTGCATGAGGATCAATCAAGAATTAAAAGAGATATAGAGCTGAGTGAAAAAGAAAGAGTGAGCCAAGAAGCAGCAAAAGAAAAACAAAATGACGGTGTGGAAAAAAAAGTGAAATTTGAGAGCATGAGTGAAAAGAAAAGTGGGAAAAAATCAGAGGGAAGTAAAACAAAAAAAAAAAAGAGAGTCTTTATGCAAGCATGAGTGATGTGAGAAGTGCTATTCATTCTCACTGATCAATCCTTGTGCTCTTGTACAAACAAGTATGTTTGAACACTAATGAGCTTGATCCTTCTCTTCCTTCTCCTATTACTTCTCTTTTGCAGGAATTTGAGGATATCTTTCCAGAAGAGACTCCAAATGGACTGCCACCCATTCGAGGCATTGAGCATCATATTGACTTCATTCCTAGAGCTTCTATTCCTAATTGACCTGCTTATAGGTGTAATATAGAGGAAACGAAAGAGATACAAAGACAAGTGGAAGACTTAATGTCCAAAGGGTACGTGCAAGAGAGCATGAGTCCATGTGCTGTTCCTGTTCTTCTTGTACGTAAAAAAGATAGATCATGGAGAATGTGCGTAGATTGTTGTACCATTAACAACATCACAATTAAGTATCGTCACCCTATTCCTAGGTTAGATGATATGTTAGACGAGTTACATGGTGTATTTATATTCTCTAAAATTGATTTAAAAAGTGGTTATCATCAAATTAAGATGAGAGAGGGAGATGAATGGAAAACTGCATTTAAGACTAAATTTGGATTGTATGAGTGGTTAGTTATGCCTTTTGGTCTTACGAATGCACCGAATACATTCATGCGCTTAATGAATCATATATTACGAGCTTTCATTGGTAAATTTGTTGTTGTTTACTTTGATGATATTTTGATTTACAGCAAGTGTCTAAATGATCATATTTAATATTTGCATTGCATTTTAGATACTTTGCGTAAAGAGAAGCTTTATGCTAATCTTAAAAAGTGCACATTTTGCACAGATAGCATTGTTTTTCTTGGTTTTGTAGTGAGCTCAAAAGGATTGCAAGTTGATGAGAAAAAGATAAAAGTGATACGAGATTGGCCTACTCCCAAAAGCGTAACTGAAGTTAGGAGTTTCCATGGTTTGGCAAGTTTTTATCGTCGTTTCATTAAAGACTTCAGCTCCATTGCAGCACCTGTCACTGAGGTTATTAAGAAAAACATAGCATTCATGTGGGGAGAAGCACAAGATAAGTCATTTCTTTGTCTTAAAGATAAGTTAATTTCTGCATCTATACTATCACTTCCAGATTTTTTCAAGACATTTGAAATTGAATGTGATGCTTCTGGTGTAGGAATTGGAGCTATTTTAATGCAAGAGAAGAAACCTATAGCATACTTCTCTGAAAAGCTGAACGGAGCCGCCTTGAAGTACCCCACATATGACAAGGAGATGTATGCACTTATCAGAGCCTTAGAGACGTGGCAGCACTATCTATGGCCTAAAGAGTTTGTAATTCATACAGATCATGAGTCTCTAAAACATTTAAAAAGACAAAACAAGCTGAATCGAAGACATGCCAAATGGGTTGAATTCCTTGAGACATTTCCCTATGTAATTCGATACAAGCAAGACAAGAAAAATGTAGTTGCTGATGCACTTTCGAGGAGGTACGCATTTCTTACTTCCTTAAACTCTAAATTGCTTGGTTTTGAGTTTATAAAGGAATTGTATCCTACAGATCATGATTTTGCCATTGTGTATGATGTATGTAAGCATGTTGCATTCGATAAGTTTTTTAGACATGAGGGTTATCTTTTTAGGGAGAAACGTGTGTGCATTCCATATAGCTCACTTAGAGAGTTGCTTGTTAGAAAGTCACATGATGGAGGATTAATGGGGCATTTTGGTATTCAAAAGACTTTAGACATACTTAGTGAGCATTTCTTTTGGCCTCATATGCGTAGAGATGTTGAGAGGATTTGTGAGAGATGCATCATTTGTAAGCAAGCTAAGTCTAGAGTCTTGCCACATGGTTTGCATACCCCCTTGCCTATACCTAGTGAACCATGAGTAGATATTTTCATGGATTTCGTTTTAGGTTTGCCTAGGTCTAGAGGGGGTAGGGATTCTATTTTTGTTGTGGTTGACAGATTTTAAAAGATGGCACACTTCATTTCATATCGCAAATCGGATGATGCCACTCATGTGGCTGTTCTTTTTTTTAAAGAAATAGTACGTTTACATGGTGTTCTGAAAAGCATAGTGTCTGATCGTGATGTTAAGTTCCTTAGTTATTTTTGGAAGACATTGTGGGCAAAGTTGGGAACAAAATTGCTATTTTCAACGACTTGCCATCCACAAACAGATGGACAAACTGAAGTGGTGAATCGCACTTTATCACAGCTTTTGCGTTCACTTATTCAAAAGAATCTTAAAAATTGGGAAGATCTCTTACCTCATGCTGAATTTGCTTATAATCGATCTATTCATTCTTCTACTTCTCATTCACCATTTGAGGTTGTTTATGGTTTTAACCCACCAACTCCTTTGGATTTATTACCTTTGCCTTTAAAAGTGTCAAAGAGTCTTAATGGTGAACAGAAGGCAAATTACGTGAAGAAACTCCATGAGAAAGTTCATTTGAGCACTGAAAAATGAAACGAGCAAAGAGCAAGACAAGTTAATAAAGGCCGAAAACAAATGGTCTTTGAACCTGGAGATTGGGTGTGGGTGCATATGCGTAAAGAACGTGGAGATGGAACATTTCAAGTAACTGAACGTCTTAATGACAATGCATATAAACTTGATTTTCGAGGTGAGTATGGTGTTAGTATTACATTTAATGTTTCTGACCTTTCTCCTTTTGAAATAGGTGATGATGATTCGTGGACGAATCCTTTCGAGGAGGGAAGGAATGATGCAAATCAAGGAGCAAATGAAAGTCAATTAGAAGTCTTCAATGTCAACAATGTCAAAATATCTAATCATGAGTTAATGGAACCATTGGAGTGGCCTAGTGGACCTATAACAAGGAGTCGTACAAAAAAACTTAAAACAGTCCTCTTTACGCACATTCAAAAGTTTTTATGTAAAAATGGAGCGCGCAGTGATATTGAGGGAGCCTCACGGCTTATAAATATTATTTATGCATGTTTTAAATAATTAATTAGAAAAGTTAGCTATTTTTAAGGAAGTTAATTAGCTTAGTTTATTTTAATTGTCTTTATTAATTGAGTTATCTAATAATTAGCTAATTTTATTTTGTAAGATATGTTCAAAAGAAGCTTCCTTAGCTGTGAGATTTAGTCAAAGTGCATTAATTAAAAAGATCTCAATAAATCATATAAATCTGTATATTCTAAAGACAAGTAAGGAAGGATGCAAGCAACGGAGTACAAGATCAAATCTTAGACAAATTTATACTTTATGTATTAATTATTAGATTTCTTAATTCTGTAAACTTTTATATATTTTCCTAAATTACTCTTTATTAGCTTAGGAAACTTTTTATTCTAATTCTACTATGATTGATTTAAGACTATTACAAATAGTCTTCTTTTTTTCAAAGGAAGGGAGTTTTGGCTGGACAAAAAAAATTGTAAGGAATTATTTTCTCTTCATTGTTCTTTTTTCAACTTAGAACTTATCAAGCTCGCTTGTGGCGTTCTACCTAGGCTTATCAAGAATTCTTTGTTGTTCCATCAACAAAGTTCTTGTGGCGTCGAAACCTTCCGAAATACTTAATTCTTAGACTTTCCTTGAAACTCCGCTTCTGTGACCATTTATTCCTTTCGAGGTTCGTATCACAACATGCATAAAAATGTCATTGTTTTCTCCAAAAATGCAATAAATCATATGCGTCTTACTTGAAAAATAATATGATATTCATTAAAACATCACTTTCTAATGCAAAAATGCCACGAAATCCTAAATTTTATCCCAAATCATCATTGTTTTAAATGCAAATGATTTTGATGTGCATTAAAACATTACTATTTTTACCAAATACGCAACCAAATGATGGTGAAAATAGAAAACATGCTTTAAAATAACACCATTTTCTTCAAAAATGCAATAAATTACTTTAAAATATTTGCCTTAATCCAAAAACATCATAACATGCTTTAAAATGTGAACGCTTTTTGTAAAAATGCTAGAAATTATGTCAAACCATCATTTTTTTTGGCCGAAATGGATTAAAGTGCTTTAAAACGTCACCATTTCTGCCAAAAAGTAGCACAATGCTTTAAAATCTCACTTTTATTTTTCATAAAAATGCAATTGAATGCTTGAAATTATTTTAAACGATAGTCGTTTTTACTAAAAATGATATAACATCAATTAAAACGTTGTTATTTTCCCCAAAAGTGCAATAAATTGCATTATAGCAATGCGTTTTGCTCAAAAATGATAATTCATTAAAACGTCACCCTCTAGTGGAAAAATGCTACTGTATCCCAGATTTTACCTCGAAATATCTCCATTTTAGCCACAAATGATTTAACATGCTTCAGAACATTACCATTTTTCTACTAATAGCAAAACAACTTCCAATGTTCACAATCTTTAAATTTGAATGTTTGAATTCTTCTCTTTAGCCCCTAAAGGTGCTGATTATGATACTGACTGAGATGGTGATTGGGATACATAGATTCCAATGCAACACAGTCACGACACTGGCATGATTCTCAAGATTGGTCAATCGGCTCAATTGACTTTATTTCAGCACTCCCCCTCAAGTTGGGCTTGAAGATATTACTCAAGTTCAACTTGCTTATTGCAATCCCAATATGTTTTTTAATGGGAGCCTTTGTGAACAAGTCTCCTAGTTGATCTTTAATTTGAATATAAAGGGTGCAACTTATCTTATTTTGAACTTTTTTGATATGAATCAAGGAACCAAACCCATAAACACTTTAACTCTCCAAACCCAACTATATTCAAACACCAAAACCCAATTTTGTCAAACTCTCAGTTTTCCTTTAACTCATTCAGCCCAAGCCCCATTTAAAGACCCAAGTTATTCCCTTGGTTTAACCATGATCACTTGGGCCAATAATATCTCACTTGCTTGATTGCCACATCACTTACATGAAGCAAATAAAGAAAATATCCATTTGGAGGGAAAAATGGAAAATTGGCAAGTTTAAGAAAATTTAAGTTAAGTAGTATTTTATTTTATTAGTTTATCTCTTTTATGTCACTTTAAAAGTTCCAGCAAGCAAGTTCAAATCATTTGCAAGGTCCAAGAATGCATTTATGGAGGATAAGAGGTTGACTACAAAAGTTGCAGTATTAGGCCAAGACAATTTCTGCACCATCAAAGCATTTGTGTCCATTTTCCATTTTGAGATTGTTTTATATGTTAAGTAATTGTCATTGCTTTTGATCTTGAAAAATGTATTAGTTTTATTTTATTTTGTATTAGACTTTTTAAAAGGGTCTTCAATGCTTTGTAAGGGAAGTTTTTTTCTGCTGGAAAAGTAAAAATTGAACATTGAGCTTGTTCTTCAAGTTTAGACAAACCTTTACCCTAAATTTTCTTGTTGCTGGAATTTAGGTGGTGGTTTCCTTGGTTGGTGGCTTTGCCTTTATGCCTTGGATCAATCTTAGTTATTTCGATTTTTCTCTCTTCATTTGATTCACACTTTACTCACCTACTGGCATTGCTGGAATTTGTTAAAGATCCACATCATTTTTCCTGAATAAAGTGACAATCCATCTCAATATGCTTCATCCTCTCATGGAATACCAGATTGGAAGCTATGTAAATTGCTGTTTTGTTGTCACAAAGTAGTTTCATCAGTGCTTCAGTCTTGAACCCTAAATTTTGAATTAAAGCCTTCAACTAAATCAACTTACATGTTGTACTGGCCATAGCTCAGTACTTTGCTTCTGCACTTGACCTTGTTATTACACTCTATTTCATGCTCTTTCAAATTACCAAGTTTCCTCCAACAAATGTGTAATATCCAGTTGTTGATTTTCTATGTTCAACATTTTCAGCCTAATTTGCATCACTATAAGCTAGGATCTCATAGTGACCATTCTTTTGCATGTGTAAATCTTGTCCTAATGTTGCTTTGAGGTAACATAGGATTCGATTCACCATGTCTATGTGCTTGGTCATTGGTTGTTGCATGAATTGACTGACCTAATTAACAACAAAGCTAATGTCAAGTCTAGCAATGGTTAAATAAATTAACTTATCGATAATTCATTGATATTGCTTGACATTCTGAATTGGCTTGGGCTACTTCTATTTGTCTTCTTCTTTGTCCTTTCGCTTGTAGGTACTTTCAATTGGTATTGAAGCTATCCTTGCACTTAGTTTACCTATTTATCCTTTTGCTTAGAAATAGTCCCTTTTTGGAACGGGCAATTTTTATTCCTAGAAAATATTGTAAATATCCTATGTCTTTAATGTCAAAAATAAATTTAAGATATGATTTAATGCCTGTTTGATCATTACCAGTAATGATAGTGTCATCGACATAAATAAGAATCACTGTTATTCCATCTTTGGAATGTTTAATGAATAAAGATGAATCAGACTTACTTTTAATAAAGGCCTAGCAACTAAAGGCATTATGTAATTTGAAATACCAAGCCCTAGAAGATTGTTTTAAGGCTATAGATGGCTTTTTTAAGCTTATATACATGTGATTTAGGAATGTCACTCCTATATCTTTCAAGTATTCTCATGTATACTTCCCCTTTTAATTCGCCTTATAAGAAGGCGTTTCTTACATCCATTTGGTACAATGGCCAATCATAATTAATAGCTAAGGATATAAGGACTCTAATGAATTCTATTTTAGCTACAGAAGCAAAAGTCTCAGTGTAATCAATGCCATAGGTTTGAGTGAAGCCTTTGGCCACTAACCTAGCCTTATATTTTTCAGCAATCCCATCACTCATAAGCTTGGTTTTATATACTCATTTACAACCTATGACCTTTTTCCCTCAAGGAAGTGGAATAGTATCCCAAGTTTGATTTCAAGTTAGAGCCTTAAGCTCTTCATTCATTGTATTTCTCCAAATTGGGCTAATTTCGGCCTATTGGTAACTAGAAGGTTCTTGAATATAATTAATGACATTTAGAAAAGCTTTATACTAATCTTTAATTTGATCATGAGTATAGTAGCTTTGAATAGGGTGATTGGTCACATGATTACCATGATAAAACACTTTAGTTTTCATCCATTTAGAAGCTAGTCTTTTGATCTGAGTAAATCTTCTAAGTGTGGGTAGTTCCTATGTAAAATGATCATCACTACCTATAAATTAATCTAATGTGTCATGGTTAATAATTTGGTCATCTGTAAGGTGATCTAAATCAATCTCATCATGTAGTTCCTGTTTAGCATGATCATCACTACCTATAAATTGATCTAGTGTGTCATGGCTACTAATTGGTGATCTCTAAAGTGATGATTCTTCTTGAACTT
>CP135546.1:2592440-2608384 GCA_032402905.1 Khaya senegalensis | reverse complement strand
CAAAGTGAGGAAACACCTAGTGATGAGCAACCTAATGCTCAATTAGATTCTCAAGATGAAATCCCATTTAATTCTTCACAGGTTGATCAAAATGAGAGAGAGTTTACTTCATCATATTATCAAAATTTTTCACTTAGGATATCTCAAAGAATTTCGAAGTCCTTATCCAAATGGAAGAAATATAGGGTATTCTTCTATGGGAACAAGGTCAGCACAACCCATAGAAAATTATTACACTTTAAATAATGTCAAAGAGAGTTATAGAGTTTTTTTTAACCGAATTGGATAATTTAGGAGAGCCATCTCACTACAATGAGGTCAAGAACATTCCTATTTAGAGAAATGCCATGGATGAGGAGTTGGATGCTTTAATTAGAAATAAAACATGGAAAATTGTTCCTCTTCCTCAAGGTAAGAAGACAGTTGGATGTAAATGGGTGTACAAAACTAAGTTGAGTAGTGATGGTTCTATTGAAAAACATAAAGTTATATTGGAAATTAAAGGATTCACTCAAACGTATGGTTTAGATTACACTGAGACATTTGCACCAATGGCCAGGATGAGCACCATTAGAGTTGTTTTATCCTTAGCTACTAATTATGAATGGGAAATGTATCAAATGGATGTTCAAAATGCTTTTCTCTAAGGGGAATTAGAGGAAGAGGTTTACATGGATATTCCACAAGGATACAACATCAAAGTACCAAGAATACATGTGTGTAAACTTAAAAAATCTATGTAGATGGTAGAAAGAACACTTATTCTTTTAAGTTTGAGGGTAAATTAATTACTTTAGCTCCTTTAAAGCCTTTCCAAGTAAATTCACATTCTCAAAGGATAGAAACTAAACAAAACAATCTATTCTTAAATGGGGCTAAAATTGAAAAGAGTTTTAGAATAAGTGAGCCAATTTATGTGATGCAAATCAAAGAGCAAATGAAAGTCAATTAGAAGTCTTTGATATCAATAAGGTCAAAATATCTAATCATGAGTCAATGGAACCATTGGAGTGGCTTAGTGAACTTATAATAAGGAGTCGTGTAAAAAAACTTAAAACAGTCTTCTTTATGCACATTCAAAAGTTTTTGTGTGAAAGTGGGACGTGCAGTGACATTGAGGGAGGCTTGCGGCTTATTACTGTTATTTACGCATGTTTTAAATAATTAATTAGAAAAGTTAGCTATTATTTAGGAAGTTAATTAGCTTAATTTATTCTAATTGTCTTTATTAATTGAGTTATCTAATAATTGGCTAATTTTATTTTGTAGGATATGTTCAAAAAAAGCTTCCTTAGCTGTGAGATTTAGTTAAAGTGAATTAATTAAGAAGATCTTAATAAATCATACAAATCTGGATATTCTAAAGACAAGTAAGGAAGGATGCAAGCAATGAAGTGCAAGATCAAATCTTAACTAAATTTATACATTATGTATTAATTATTAGTTTTTAATTCTGTAAACTTTTATATATTTTCCTAAACTACTCTTTATTATCTTAGAAAAGTTTTTATTCTAATTTTACTATGATTAAATTTAAGACTATTATAAATAGTCCTCCTTTTTTTTTCAAATGGAGGAAGTTTTGCTGGATAAAAAAAATTGTGAGAAATTATTTTCTCTTCATTGTTCTTTTTTAAAACTTAGAATTTATCAAGCTCGCTTGTGGCGTTCTACCTAGACTTATTAAGAATTCTTTGTTGTTTCATCAACAAAGTTCTTGTGGCGTCGAAACTTTTCGAAATACTTAATTCTTAAACTTTCCTTGAAACTCCACTTCTGTGACGATTCGTTCCTTTCAAGGTTCGTATCATTTGGTATAGAGCAAGGCTTTAAAATTAAGGTTCGTTCTATCCTTTTTTTATTATTTTTCTGTCTTCTTCTTCTACCTTATGTTTGTTCTATCTTTAATTTTCATCTTTTAACCTTAAAACTGAACCAACCAGCCACCAAACCACCTTGGCCGTGACCATTATCCTTGGTTCGTAACTTCTAAACTGGCCACGTGCACCCTAGGCAATATTTCTTGTTTGTCCTAGTTGCCTTATTGGTTCCATATTTCTTTTTAAAAAAAGAAAACAAAAAGAAAACAAAAAAAAAGAAAGCAAATTGCAGGGAAAGAAAATATCCTTAAATGCCAATTAAGACCAAAATATTATGTCAATAAT
This sequence comes from Khaya senegalensis, assembly GCA_032402905.1. Taxonomy (NCBI): domain Eukaryota; kingdom Viridiplantae; phylum Streptophyta; class Magnoliopsida; order Sapindales; family Meliaceae; genus Khaya; species Khaya senegalensis. Next base: position 2,606,219 of record CP135546.1, on the reverse strand, counting down.
TGAGAACCAAAAGCTACCAAATTTCTTACAATTTTTGGCAACTAAATTAGGATATTTACAATTTCCAACCTTTGCCAAAATTATATTTCCAGCTAAAATCACAACATATCCAGCTACCTTATCAATTCTTTCCACTCCTAATTATACCAATTTTATCATATCAAAACCTAACCAATCTGGTCAATACCTAAACTTACCAAAAACTTTTCTTACCACTTCCTAAACTGACTGCCTTCTAAGTCACCTAAATCCGTAAGCTTTCCTTCTTTTGTTCTTACCATTAAGATTGAAATTTTTTTTGATTTGTCTCTAGTTGACCAACGCAAACAACTTTAATTTGTTTGAGAGCTTAATTAAGAGCATACGAAGAGAAATTGAGTGGAAAAAGGCAAGGAAAGTGAGCATCCCTTATAAAAGCCATATTAAGAGTGAAACACAAGAGTTGTGAGTATATTGTTGAGTGACAAGAAAAGAAAGAGAGTTTTTTGAGACCTATTTTGCTATTCCAATCTTCATTTTCATATCTAAAACACCATGGCACATAGAGACAATACCACTAATGACTAATCAAAATATGTCGATACCTTTAAATTTGATGCATTACAAGGATGTGTTTTGAGACTTGAACGTGTTATGAATGATTGCCGTGATTTGCTACAGAAGACGCAAGCTACTTTGGAGAAAAACAATGCCACTATGGACAATATGCAGAGAACCATAGAACAATTGTCGACCGGAACACACAACACTAATGGAAAAGGAAGAAGACAAACTGGAATACATTACGAAACTGAAAATCACGATTTTGATGATGCAACATCTGAAGCGCTAAGGGAGAACTGAGGGAGATATGATTAGGTGGATCGTAACATTAGAAGTATTAAGATGAGAATTCCATCTTTCCAAGACAAGGTTGACCCTAATTCATACCTTGAATGGGAATGCAAAGTTGAGATGGTTTTCGATTGTTATAATTACTCAAACGAGAAAAAGATATGTCTTGCTGTCCTAGAATTCACTGACTATGCCTTAAATTGATGGGATCAACTTATTTTGAGTAGGTGATGAAATAAAGAACCACCTGTTAGTACATGGGAGAGATGAAAGCGATATTGAGAAAGCGTTTTATTCCTAACCATTACGATAGAAAACTACATCAACGCTTGCAGAGATTGACTCAAGGATCCAAATCTGTGGAAGACTACTACAAAGAAATGGAGATCACAATGATCCGAGCAAATCTTGAGGAGGATCATGAGGCTGCCATGGCTAGGTTCTTACAAGCATTGAATCATAAGATTGCTAATATTGTTGAATTACAACATTATGTTGATATTGAGGACATGGTTCACATGGCAATGAAGGTAGAGAGGCAATTGAAACAAAAGAAACTTTCCAAGTCCACTTATAGATCTAGTTTGAATTTAAAATCTTGGAAATCTGATGGGAACAAGCAAAACACAAAATCTGATTTAAAAAGCGAGACGGAGAGTTCTAACTCTAAGGAGGCTGAGAGAAGCAAAGAAAAAGGTACCAATTCTAATTCTTCTAAGCCTCGTAATGTCAAATGCTTTAAGTGTTTTGGTGTAGGGCATGTTGTTTCTCAATGCCCAAATAGAAGGACCCTAATGATCATACCAGAATATGATGAAGATGATGATGAAGCCGTGAATGCAGAAATGTCAACTCTTAAAGATACAAGTGATGAAGATAAGCTTGAAGATCCACATGAATTTAAAGGAGAATGTCTAGTGACGCATAGGGCATTGAATGCACAAATCAAAGATGACGAGACTAAGTAATGTGAGAACATCTTTCATACTATGTGTCTAATTAATAACAAGTTATGTAATGTTATTATTGATGGTGGTAGTTGTACTAATGTGGCTAGCATACTTATGGTAAAGAAACTTGGCCTTCCCTTGTTAGATCATCCTAGGCTTAACAAGTTACAGTGGTTGAACGATTATGGCAAGTTTAGAGTTGATAAGCAAGTTCTAGTGTCCTTTGCTATAGGAAAGTATCATGATGAAGTTTTTATTTGACATAGTCCCTATGCAAGCTAGTCATATGCTGTTAGGATGTCCTTGGCAGTATGATAGGCGAGTCACACATGATGGGTATAAGAACCATTACTCTTTTGTCATAAATCATAAGAAGTACACTTTCATTCCCCTATCGTCGCATCTTGTGCATGAGGATCAATCAAGAATTAAAAGAGATATAGAGCTGAGCGAAAAAGAAAGAGTGAGCCAAGAAGCAGCAAAAGAAAAACAAAATAAGGGTGTGGAAAAAAAAAATTTTGAGAGCATGAGTGAAAAGAAAAGTGGGGAAAAATCATAGGGAAGTAAAACAAAAAAAAAAAGAGTCTTTATGCAAGCATGAGTGACGTGAGGAGTGCTATTTATTCTCACCAATCAATCCTTGTGCTCTTGTACAAAGAAGTATATTTAAGCACTAATGAGCTTGATCCTTCTCTTCCTTCTCTAATTCCTTCTCTTTTACATGGATTTGAGGATATCTTTCCAGAGGAGACTCCGAATGGACTGCCACCCATTCGAGGCATTGAGCATTAGATTGACTTCATTCTTGGAGCTTTTATTCCTAATCGACTTGCTTATAGGTTTAATCCAGAGGAAATGAAAGAGATGCAAAGACAAGTGGAAGACTTAATGTCAAAAGGGTACGTGCAAGAGAGCATGAGTCCATGTACTGTTCTTGTTCTTCTTGTACCTAAAAAAGATGGATCATGGAGAATGTGCATAGATTGTCGTGCCATTAACAACATCACAGTTAAGTATCATTACTCTATTCCTAGATTAGATGATATGTTAGACGAGTTGCATGGTGCATCTATATTTTTTAAAATTGATTTGAAAAGTGGTTATCATCATATTAGGATGAGAAAGGGAGATGAATGAAAAACTACATTTAAGACTAAATTTGGATTGTATGAGTGGTTAGTTATGCCTTTTGATCTTACGAATGCACCGAGTACATTCATGTGCTTAATGAATCATGTATTACGAGCTTTCATTGGTAAATTTGTTGTTGTTTACTTCGATGATATTTTGATTTACAGCAAGTGTCTAAATGATCATATTCAACATTTGCATTGCATTTTAGATACTTTGCACAAAGAGAAGCTTTATGTTAATTTTAAAAAGTGCACATTTTTGCATTGATAGCATTGTTTTCCTTGATTTTGTAATGAGCTCAAAAGAACTGCAAGTTGATGAGGAAAAGATAAAAGCGATACGAGATTGGCCTACTCCCAAAAGCGTAATTGAAGTTAGGAGTTTTCATGGTTTGGCAAGTTTCTATTGTTGTTTCATTAAAGACTTCAGCACCATTGCAGCACCTCTCACTGAGGTTATCAAGAAAAACATAGCATTCATGTGGGAAGAAGCACAAGATAAGTCATTTCTTTGTCTTAAAGATAAGTTAATTTTTGCACCTGTACTATCACTTCCAGATTTTTCCAAGATATTTGAAATCGAATGTGATGCTTCTAGTGTAGGAATTGGAGCTGTTTTAATACAAGATAAGAAACCTATAGCATACTTCTCTGAAAAGCTTAACAGAGCCGCCTTGAAGTACCCCACATATGACAAGGAGATGTATGCACTTATCAAAGCCTTAAAGATGTGGAAGCACTATCTATGGCCTAAAGAGTTCATAATTCATACAGATCATGAGTTTCTAAAACATTTGAAAGGACAAAACAAGCTGAATCGAAGACATGCCAAATGGGCTGAATTCCTTGAGACATTTTCTTATGTAATTCAATACAAGTAAGGTAAGAAAAATGTAGTTGCTGATGCACTTTCAAGGAGGTATGCGTTTCTTTCTTCCTTAAACTCTAAATTGCTTGGTTTTAAGTTTATAAAGGAATTGTATCATACAGATCATGATTTTGTCATTGTGTATGATGCATGTAAGCATCCTACATTTGATAAGTTTTTAGACATGATGGTTATCCTTTTAGGGAGAAACGTGTGTGCATTCCACCAGGCTCACTTAGGGAGTTGCTTGTTAGAGAGTCACATGATGAAGGATTGATTGGGCATTTTGGTATTCAAAAGACTTTAGACATACTTAGCAAGCATTTCTTTTGGCCTCATATGTGTAGAGATGTTGAGAGGATTTGTGAGAGATGCACTATTTGTAAGCAAGCTAAGTCTAGAGTCTTACCACATGGTTTGTATACCCCTTTGCCTATACTTAGTGAACCATGGGTAGATATTTCCATGGATTTCGTTTTAGATTTGCCTAGGTCTAGAGGGGGTAGGAATTCTATTTTTGTTTTGGTTGACAGATTTTCAAAGATGGCATACTTCATTCCATGTCGCAAATCAGATAATGCCACTCATGTGGCTGATTTTTTTTTTTAAAAGTACGTTTACATGGTGTTTCGAAAAGCATTGTGTGTGATCGTGATGTTAAGTTCCTTAGTTATTTTTGAAAGACATTGTTGGCAAAGTTGGGAACAAAATTGCTATTTTTAACGACTTGCCATCCACAAATAGATGGACAAACTGAAGTGGTGAATCGCACTTTATCACAGCTTTTGCGTTCACTTATCCAAAAGAATCTTAAAAATTGGGAAGATCTTTTACCTTATGCTGAATTTGCTTATAATTGATCTATTCATTTTTCTATTTCTCATTTACCATTTGAGGTTATTTATGGTTTTAACCTACTAACTCCTTTGGATTTATTACCTTTGCCTTTAAAAGTGTGAAAGAGTCTTGATGGTGAACAGAAGGCAAATTACGTGAAGAAACTCCACAAGAAAGTTTGTTTGAGCATTGAGAAATGAAACGAGCAAAAAGAAAGACAAGTTAATAAAGGCCAAAAACAAATGGTCTTTGAACCTGGAGATTGGGTGTGGGTGCATATGCGTAAACGTTTTCCAGAGCAAAGGAGAAGCAAGTTGCATCCACGTGGAGATGGACCATTTCAAGTGACTGAACGTCTTAATGACAATACATATAAAGTTGATCTTCAAGGTGAATATGGTGTTAGTACTGCATTTAATGTTTCTGACCTTTCTCCTTTTGAAATAGGTGATGATGATTCGTGGACAAATCCTTTCGAGGAGGGAAGGAATGATGCAAATCAAGAAGCAAATAAGGTCAATTAGAAGTCTTCGATGTCAACAAGGTCAAAATATCTAATCATGAGTCAATAGAACCATTGGAGTGGCCTAGTGGACCTATAATAAGGAGTCGTGCAAAAAAACTTAAAACAATCCTCTTTATGCCCATTCAAAAGTTTTTGTGTGAAAGTGGAGCGCGCAGCGACATTGAGAGAGTTTCGCAGCTTATTACTATTATTTACGCATATTTTAAATAATTAGTTAGAAAAGTTAGTTATTATTTAGGAAGTTAATTAATTTAATTTATTTTAATTGTCTTTGTTAATTGAATTATCTAATAATTGGCTAATTTTATTTTGTAAGATATGTTCAAAAGAAGCTTCCTTAGTTGTGAGATTTAGTCAAAGTGCATTAATTAAGAAGATCTCAATAAATCACACAAATCTGGATATTCTAAAGACAAGTAAGGAAGGATGCAAGCAATGGAGTGCAAGATCAAATCTTAGCTAAATTTATACTTTATGCATTAATTATTAGATTTCTTAATTCTGTAAACTTTTATATATTTTCCTAAATTACTCTTTATTATCTTAGGAAAGTTTTTATTCTAATTCTACTAGGATTAGATTTAAAACTATTATAAATAGTCTTCTTTTTTTTTTTTTTTTTTCAAATGGAGGAAGTTTTGCAGGACAAAAAAGATTGTGAGGAATTATTTTCTCTTCATTGTTCTTTTTTACAACTTAGAACTTATAAAACTCATTTGTGGCGTTCTACCTAGGCTTATCAAGAATTCTTTGTTGTTCCATCAACAAAATTCTTGTGGTGTTGAAACCTTCCGAAATACTTAATTCTTAGACTTTCCTTGAAACTTCGTTTCCATGACAATTCGTTCCTTTCGAGGTTCGTATCATTATGCTTTGCTTGTGATTGAGAAACAGAAAATTCAAGAGACCAAACAACTTCTCCCCATGATTCAGCCCTTGTTGAGTGATTATAGAGATGTGTTTCCTAATGATTTACCCATTGGGTTGCCACCACTTAAGGGAATAGAGCACTAAGTTGATTTATTACCTGGGGCTCAACTTCCTAATAGGGCAGCTTATAAATGCAATCCTATGGAGGATAAGGAGTTGCAAAGACAAGTGGAGGAGCTGATTTCAAAGGGTTTTGTACGGGAAAGCATGAGTCCAAGCTCAGTTACAGCCTTGTTAGTTCCAAAGAAAGATGGTTCATTTCGCATGTGTATTGATAGTAGGGCGACCAATAATATAACCATCAAATATCGATACCCTATTCTTCGATTAAATGACATGCTTGATGAGCCGTATGGAGCTGTGATTTTTTAAAAAATTAACTCAAGGAGTAGATACCATCAAATTAGAATGAGGGAAGAGGATGAATGGAAGATTGCTTTCAAAACCAAGCACAGGAATCCTCACTTTTGTTTCCCATTATAAACAAGGGGAAGTTAATGTTGTTGCTGATGCACTTAGCAGAAGGTATTCTCTACTTGTTTTAATTGATACAAGGGTTATGGGATTTCAATTGATAAGGGATCAGTATGTTCATGATAAGGAGATGCATGATCTGATTCAAAAATGTTCAGGAGGTTTTTTATTTAAAAGAAACAGGTTATGTGTCCCCAAGAGCTCATATAGAGAGTTGTTGATTAGAGAAGCACATGGAGGTGGGTTGGCAGGTCATTTTGGTGTTCACAAGACCTTAGAATTGCTAAAAGAGCACTTTTATTGGCAAAAAATGTTACGGGATATTCAGGCCATTATTGCAAGATGTGGCACTTGTCAATGGGTTAAAGCACACTTTAAGGCTGGGCCTTATACACCTTTACCAATTTCAGATTAAATTTGGGAGAATTTGAGTATAGATTTTGTGGTTGCTCTCTCTAAGACTCAAAGAGGGAAAGATTCTATCATGGTGGTGGAGGACCATTTCTCCAAGATGGCCTATTTCATTCCATGTCACAAGACAGATGATGCTTCTAAGGTGGCAAATTTGTTCGTTAGAGAGATTGTTCGACTTCATGGTGTTCCAAGAACTATAGTGTCAGATCAAGATATAAAGTTTCTAAGTCACTTTTAGAGGAGCTTATCGGGTAAGATCAGCACTAAACTTCTCTTTAGTATTTCTCACTATCCTCAAACCGACAGTCAAACAGAAGTTACTAATCGCACATCAGATAATCTCGTGAGAAGTATGGTTAGTCAGCACTTGAGAGATTGGGATTTAAAATTAGCACAAGCTGAATTTACTTATAATCGGTCAACAAGCACTACTACAGGTCACTCTCCTTTTGAGGTTGTTTATGGTGTTAATACCTTCACTCCTATTGATCTTACTTCACCACTAATAGACTTTCAAGTTCCCAAGGATGTTAATGAGAATATCAAGATGATGAAGAAGTTCCATGAAGAAATTAAGAAGAAAATTGAGAGAGCTAATGAAGACTACAAAAAAAGGGCAAACAAGCATAGGAAACCTTTGATTTTTCAACCTGGAGACTTGGTTTGGCTGCATTTGCGGAAAGAAAGGTTTCCTTCTAAGAGAAAAAGCAAGATCGCCCTTAGAGCAGATGGGCCTTTTGTGATCATTGCGAGAGTAGGTGATAATGCATATAAGGTGGCCTTACCAGATGAGTTGGGTGGAGTTTCTACTACATTTAATGTGGGAGATCTTTCGCCATACCTAGAGAATGAAAATCTTTCGAATTTGAGGACAAATTCTCTCAAACCTGGGGAGGATGATATGAATCAAGAAACCAAACCCATAAACACTTTAACTCACCAATCCCATAAACATTTTAACTCACCAAACCCAACTATATTCGAACACCAAAACCCAATTTGGTCAAACTCTTAATTTTGCTTTAACCAATTTAGCCCAGGCCCCATTTAAAGACCTAAGTTATTCCCTTGGTTTAACCATGATCATTTGGGCCAATGATATCTCACTTGCTTGATTGCCACATTACTTACATGAAGCAAATCAAGAAAATATCTATTTGGAGGGAAAATTGACAAGTTTAAGGAAATTTAAGTTAATTAATATTTTATTTTATGAGTTTATCTCTTTTACGTCACTTTAGAAGTTCCAGCAAGTAAACTCAAATCATTTGCAAGGTCCAAGAATGCATTGATGGAGTATAAGAGGCTGATTATAAAAGTTGCAGTATTAGGCCAAGACAATTTCTACACCAACAAAGCATTTGTGTCCGTTTTCCATTTTGATATTATCTTATATGTTAAGTAATTGTCATTACTTTTAATCTTAAAAAATGTATTAGTGTTATTTTATTTTGTATTAGACCTTTTAAAAGGGTCTCCAATGCTTTGTAAGGAGAGTTTTTTTGGTTGGAAAAGTAAAAATTGAACATTGAGCTTGTTTTTCAAACTTAAATAAACCTTTACCCTAAATTTTCTTACTGCTGGAATTTAGGTGGTAGTTTCCTTGGTTGGTGGCTTTACCTTTATGCATTGGATCAATCTTAACTATTTCGATTCTTTTCTCTTCATTTGATTCACACTTTACTCACTTGTTGGCATTACTGAAATTTGTTAAAGATCCACATCACAATTTGTAGCCATTTTGCTAATGTTTGCATTTTGAAGTGCGTGTTATCATTTTCAGAGTGACGCACATGTTTCAAACAAATTTGTTGCGCTTTTGCAGAAAAAAAAGTGTTGTTTTAAAGCATCTTACATCATTCTCGCAAAGAACGGCTGCCTTTGAAAGCAATTTCAGGCATTTTATTACATTTGCAAAGAAAATGTGATGTTTTAAGGCATTTGATTGCCTATTTTGTAAAAATGGTAAAGTTTCGAAGCACATTGGCGCATTTGTGGCTAAAACAGAGACATTTTTAAACAAAACTGGGATTCAGTAGCATTTCTCTACTAGAAGGTGACGTTCTAATGAATCTTATATAATTTTGAGTGTCACACATATGTTTTAATGCAATTTATTGCACGTTTGGATAAATAACGATGTTTAAATGCATGTGATATCATTTTTGGCAAGAGCAGCTTTCGTTTGAACCAGCTTCAAGCATTCAAATGCATTTTTAGGAAAAAAAAAATGGTGATATTTCATAGCATTGTGTTGTACTTTTGGCGAAAATGAAGATGTTTTTAAGCACGCTAACTCATTTTCGGCAAGAAAATGACAGTTTGACACAATTTGTAGCAATTTTGCACAAAACGTTTGGATTTTTAAGCACGTTGCATCGTTTTTGGAGTGACGCACATGTTTTAAGGCAATTTGTTGCATTTTTGAACAAAACCGCGTTGTTTCAAAGCATCTCACATCATTTTCGTGAAGAATAGTTGCGTTGGAAAGTAATTTCAAGCATTTTATTGCATTTGCATAGAAAATGTGGTGTTTTAAAGCATTCGGTTGCGTATTTTGTGAAAAAGGTAATGTTCTGAAGCATGTTGATGCATTTGAGACTAAAACAGAGAAGTTTTTGGATAAAACTGGGATTTGGCAGCATATTTCTGCTAAAAGGTGACGTTTTAAATGAATGTTAAACCACTTTTGAGTGAAATGCATACGTTTTGTTAACTTTGATGATCAAAGTATAAGAAGTGAGCTTGAGAATTTCAGCCAAAGAGAGAAATATGAAGAAGATGAGAGAATTATTTTTTTTAATTAAAAGAATAATGTTACAAAGATTTAAATAGGCAAACAATCAATAGCTATAATTGTTTTCCCAAGGTAGGTAAGTTATAATACACAAAATAGGCTAAACAAATTACTTACAAGTCATAAAGCAATGTTTTCTTTTTCTACTAGTTGCAAAACATCTTCCAATGTTCACTATCTTCAAATTTGAATATTTGAATTCTTCTCTTTGGCTGCTGAAGATGCTGATTAGGATTAGGATGCTGATTGAGATGATGATTGGGATACACAGATTTTAATGCAGCATGATCACGATGTTAGCATGAATCTTAAGATTGGTCAATCGACTCAATCAGTTTTATTTCAACACTCCCCCTCAAGTTGGGCTTGAAGATGTTACTCAAGTTCAACTTGTTTATTGCCATCCCAATATGTTTTTTAGTAGGAGCCTTTGTGAACAAGTTTCCTAGTTGATCTTCACTTTGAACATAAGGGGTGCAAATGGTCTTGTTATGAACTTTCTCCCTAATAAAATAACAATCCATCTCAATGTGCTTTGTCCTTTCATGGAATACCGGATTGGATGCTATGTAGATTGCTGCTTTGTTGTTATAAAATAGTTTCATTGGTGCCTCAGTCTTGAACCAAAAATCTTGAACTAAAGCCTTCAACCAAATCAGCTCACATGTTGTACTTGCCATAGCTCGATACTCTGCTTCTGCACTTGACCTTGCTACTACACTCTGTTTTTTGCTCTTCTAGGTTACCAAGTTTCCTCCAACAAATGTGGAATATCCTGTTGTTGATTTTCTATCTTCAACATTTTCAGCCCAATCTGCATCACTATACGCTAGGATCTTGTGGTGACCATTCTTTTGCATGTACACCTTGTCTTGGTGTTCCTTTAAGGTAGCATAGGATCTGATTCACCATGTCTATGTGGTTGGTCATTGGTTGTTGCATGAATTGATTGACTTGATTCACAGCAAAGTTAATGTCAGGTCTAGTAATGGTTAAATAAATTAACTTACCGATAATTCGGTAATATTGCTTGACATTCTGAAATGGCTTGGGCTGCTTTTATTTGTCTTCTTCTTTGTCCTTTTGCTTGTAGGTGCTTTTGATTGGCGTTGAAGTTATCTTTGTACCTAGTTTACCTGTTTCACCAAGTAGATCAAGTGTATATTTTCTTTGGCATAGAAATTGTCCCTTTTTGGAATGGACAATTTCTATTCCTAGAAAATATTATAAGTATCCCAAGTCTTTAATGTCAAAAACAGATTTAAGATATGATTTAATGCAACTAATGCCTGTTTGGTCACTACCAGTAATGATAATATCATCGACATAACTGAAAATCACCGTTATTCCATCTTTAGAATGTTTGGTGAATAAAGAAGAATTAGCCTCACTTTTAATGAAAGCTTGGCAATTAAGGGCCTTAGGGGATTGTTTAAGGCCATAAATAGCCTTTCTAAGCTTACAAACATGCGATTTGGGAATGTTACTCCCATACCCTTCAGGTATTCTCATATATACTTCTTATTCTAATTCACCTTGTAAGAAGGCATTTCTTACATCTATTTGGTACAATGGCCAATCATAATTAACACCTAAAGACATAAGAACTCTAATGGAATTCATTTAGCTACATGGGCAAAAGTCTTAGTGTAATCAATGCCATAGGTCTGAGTGAAGCATTTGGCCACTAACCTAGCCTTATGTTTTTCAACAGTCCCATCACTCTTAAGCTTGGTTTTATATACCCATTTGCAACCTACCGCTTTCTTCCCTTTAGGAAGTGGAACAATATCCGAAGTTTGATTTCAAATTAGAGCATTAAGCTCTTCATTCATTGCATTTCTCAAAATTGGGCTGATTTGAGCCTCTTGGTACTAGAAGGTTCTCGAATATCATCAATGGCATTTAGAAAAGCTTTATACTGATTTTCAATGTGATCATGAGTATAGTAGCTTTAAATAGGGTGACTGGTCACATAGTTACCATGATAAAACACTCTAGTTTTCATCAATTCAGAGGCTGGTCTTTTGATTCGAGTAGATCTTATAAATGTAGGTAGTTCCTGTGTAGCATGATTATCACTATCTAAAAATTAATCTAATGTATCATGGTTACTAATTCAGTCATCTCTAAGGCGATCTGAATCAATCTCATCATGAGATGACTCATCTTAGGCAAACGTAGGTTCATTCTCATCATCTGTTTGTCTAAGAGAGTAAGGATCATTTTTATTTTGAAATGATTTCTCTTGAACTTTTAGCTTGTTATGGACATTCTTTCTAAGTTCAAAAATGGGCCCCTTTGTGTGGATAGTGTCAATAACAAGACTAAGGGTGAAATTATCCGCATTCTCCCCCTTATTATTGGATTTAAGTTTATGTTTTTTGTAATAAGGTTTATGATCTAAAAATGTGACGTTTTTAGATACAAACAACTTATTTGTCTTGGGGTCAAAGTATCTATAATCCTTTTGGGTAGTGGCATAACATAGGAATATGTATTTTTGACTTCTATAGCTAAGTTTGTCTCTATTACTATAAGGAATATGGACATAACATATGCATCCAAAAATTTTAAGATATAAAAGATTTGGTTTCTGATTAAACATTACCTCATTTGGAGCCTTGCCCTTTAGAACCTTTGTAGATGTTCTATTTATCAAATGAACAGCCGTGAGGATGGGATTGCTCCAGAAATGTTTGGGAACATTATGGTAGAACATCATTGATCTTCCAACTTCAAGGATATGTCTATTCTTCCTTTCTGCCACTCCATTTTGTTCTAGAGTGTATGGGCATATAGTTTGATGTATAATCCCTTCACTTACTAAGTATTCCTTAAAGGAATTATTGACATATTCTCCACCATTATCAATTCTAATCATTTTGATTTTTCTGCCAAATTAGTTAGTGACAAAGAGCATAAAACATTTAAAGCATAATAATGTGTCCGATTTACATTTTAAAAGGTATACCCAAGTATATCTAGATTTATGGTCAATAAATGTAACAAAGTATCTATAGTTATCATGTGATGTCATAGAAGCAGTCCATAAATTAGAGTGAATTAATTTAAAAACATCATCACATTTATGTTCCAATAGTACAAAAGGAAATCTAGTTTGTTTTCCTAAAATACATGCTTCACACTTAGAAATGTGACAATTATTTAAATTAAGAACTAGACAATTCAAAATGTGATTAGAAAGATGTCCAAGCCGTGCATGCCATAGTTCATGTGAATTGATTTGTTTAGTGACCCTAAAAGCTTGCTTCGCGTCATTTAGCATGTAAAGGCCATTTTGAGCACAACCTTCACCAATCTTCTTTTCAATTATAATATCCTGAAAAATCACTTTGTTAGAACCAAAGATAGCAATACAATTTAAGTCTTGTGGAAAGAAAATATTAATAAAGAAATGAAGAAGATTTAAATGTGAAAGAAAGTATTGATGAAGGAATAAATAAGCTTTTTTTCTATTTTTTTCATTTACAATGATGTGTTTATATACATAAGTTTGTAACAGCTAGTTTTTCAAATTTTTTGACTGTTACTGTTCACAACGGCTACTGTGTACAACAATAATTGTTCAAACGGCTAGTTTATGTTTTCTTGTGTCCACTTTCTTTATATGCTTGTAATATACCTTCTAGATTGTGTGAAATGATGATGAGTCAACCAAAATCTAATTAGTTGCCGTAACTATCGTTTTCAACACTCTCCCTCAAGTTGGGCTTGAACAAATTGATCAAGTTTAACTTGCTAATGAACTTGTGGAATTGTCGAATACTTAGAGGTTTGGTGAACAGATCCGCCAATTGATCTTCATTCTTGACATAAGGCATTGAGATTGTCTTGTTCAAATACGTTTCTCTTATAAAGTGACAATCTACCTCTATGTGCTTTGTTCTCTCATGAAACACCAGATTGTTTGCAATATATATTGCCGATTTGTTGTCACAATGTAGTTTCATTGGTGCCTCCACCTTAAAACCCAAATCTTCAACCAATGCCTT
>CP135546.1:2565865-2591940 GCA_032402905.1 Khaya senegalensis | reverse complement strand
AGGAATTATTTTCTCTTCATTGTTCCTTTTTTCACAACTTAGAATTTATCAAGCTTGCATGTGGCATTCTACCTAGGCTTATCAAGAATTCTTTGTTGTTACATTAAGAAAATTCTTGTTGCATCAAAAACTTCCGAAACATTTAATTCTTAGACTTTCCTTGAAACTCTGCTTCCGTAATAATTCGTTCCTTTTCAGGTTTATATCATTTCAGAGCATTATGCTGTACTTTTGTAAAAAATGGCAATATTTTGAAGACGCCAATTCATTTTCGACAGGAAAATGACGGTTCGATGCAATTTGTAGCAATTTTGCACAAAACATTTGCATTTTGAAGCACGTTCCATCGTTTTCGATGTGACGCACATGTTTTAAAACAATTTGTTGCATTTTTGAATAAAACTGTGTTGTTTTAAAGCATCTCACATCATTTTCGCGAAGAACTGTTGTGTTCGAAAGCAATTTCAAGCGTTTTATTGTGTTTGCAGAGAAAATGTGATGTCTTAAAGCATTTGGTTGCGTATTTTGTGAAAAAGGTAATGTTCTGAAGTACGTTGACGCATTTGCGACTAAAATGGAGATGTTTTTGGATAAAACTAAGATTCAACAGCATTTTTCTGCTAGAAGGTGACATTTTAAATGAATGTTAAACCACTTTTGAGTGAAATGTGTACGTTTAAATGCAATTTATTGCATTTTTTGATAAAACAATGACACTTTAATGCACGTTATATCATTTTCAGCAAAAGCGGCTTTCGTTTAGACCAACTTCAAGCATTCAATTGTATTTTTAGGAGAAAAAGGGATACTTCATAACATTGTGCTGTATTTTTGGCAAAATGGCAATGTTTTATGCATGTTAATTCATTTTCGGTCAGAGAATGATGGCTCAACACAATTTGTAGCAATTTTGCATAAAACAATCGCATTTTGAAGCAAGTTCCATCATTTTCGGAGTGACACACATGTTTTAAATTAATTTGTTGCACTTTTGCAGAAAGCATTGCTGTTTTAAAGTATCTTACATCATTCGTATGAAGAACGGCTGCCTTTGAAAGCGATTCAAGCATTTTTGATATGGATCTTTAACAAATTCCAGCAATGCTAACATGTGAGTAAAGTGTGAATCAAATGAAGAGAAAAGAATCACAATAGTTAAGATTGATCCAAGGCACAAAGGCAAACCCACCAACCAAGGAAATCACCACCTAAATTCCAACAACTAGAAAATTTAAGGTAAAGGTTTGTATAAGTTTGAAGAACAAGCTCAATGTTCAATTTTTACTCTTTTCAGTAGAAAAAACTCCCTTACAAAGCATTGGAGACTTTTATTAAAGGTCTAATACAAGTTAAAATAACATTAATATATTTTTCAAGATCAAAAGCAATGACAATTACTTAACATATAAGACAATCTCAAAATGAAAAATGGACACAAATACTTTGTTGGTGTAGAAATTGTCTTGACCTAATACTGCAACCTTTGTTGTCAACCCCTTATCCTCTATAAATGCATTCTTAAGCCTTGCAAATGATTTGAGCTTACTTGGTGAAACTTCTAAAGTGACATAAAAGATATAACTTGATAAAATAAAATACTAGTTAACTTAAATTTCCTTAAACTTGCCAATTTTTCACTTTACCCTCCAAATGGATATTTTCTTGACTTATTTCATGTAAGTGATGTGACAATTAAGCAAGTGAGGTATTATTGGGCCAAGTGATCATGGTTAAACGAAGGGAATAACTTGGGTCTTTAAATGGGGTTTGGGCTGAATGGGCTAAAGGAAAATTCAGAGTTGGATTAAATTGGGTTTGGGTGTTCAAATATAGTTGGATTTGGTGAGTTTAAGTGTTTATGGGTTTGGTTCCTTAATTCATATCATCTTCCCTAGGTTGGAAAGAATTTGTTTTTAAATTTGGAAGATATTCATCCTCTAAGTATGGTGAAAAATCTCCCACATTAAATGTGGCCAAAACTCCACCCAACTAATCTGGTAAGGCCATCTTATATGCATTATCACCTACCCTCACAATGATCTCAAAAGGCCCATCTGCTCTAGGGGTGATCTTGCTTTTTCTCTTAGAAGGAAATCTTTCTTTCCGCAAATGTAGCCAAACTAAGTCTCCAAGTTGAAAAACCAAAGGTTTCCTATGCTTGTTTGCCCTTCTTTTGTAATCTTCATTAGCTTTCTCAATTTTCTTCTTAACTTCTTCATGGAACTTCTTCATCATTTTGATCTTCTCATTGACATCCTTGGGAACTTGAAAGTCTACTGTTAGTGAGGTAAGATCAATAGGAGTGAGGGGATTAACACCATAAACAACCTCAAAAGGAAAGGAAATTCAGCTTGTGTTAATTTCAAATTGCAATCTCTCAAATGTCGACTAACCATACTTCTCAAGAGATTACCTAATGTGTGATTAGTATCTTTTGTTTGACCACCGGTTTAAAGATGGTGAGAAGTACTAAAGAGAAGTTTAGTGTCGATCTTACCCTATAAGCTCCTTCAAAAGTGACTTAGAAACTTTGTATCCCGATCTGACACTGTAATTCTCAGAACACCATAAAGTCAAGCAATCTCTCTAAAGAACAAATCTACCACCTTAGAAGCATTATCCGTCTTGTGGTATGGAATGAAATAGGCCATCTTGGAGAAACGGTCCACTACCACCATGATAGAATCTTTCCCTTTTTGAGTCCTAGGAAAAGCAACCACAAAAATCCATACTTAATCCTCCCAAATTTGATATGAAATTGGCACAGGTGTATAAGGCCCAACCTTGAAGTGTGCTTTAGCCCGTTGACAAGTGCCACACCTCGCAATAATGACTTGAATATCCCCCAACATTTTTAGCCAATAAAAGTACTCTTTTAGCAATTCTAAAGTCTTATGAACACCAAAATGACCTACCAACCCACCTCCATGTGCTTCTATAATCAACAACTCTTTATATGAGCTCTTAGGGACATATAATCTATTTTCTTTAAATAAAAAATCCTCTTGAACTGTGTACTCTTCAAAGGCACCCTTGGAACATTTTTGAATCAGATCATGCATCTCCCTATCATGAGCATATTGATCCCATATCAATTGAAAACCTATAACCCTGACATCAAGTAAAAAAGTAGAGAATACCTTCTACTAAGTGCATCAGCAACAACATTAACTTTTCCTTATTTATAATGAGAAACAAAAGTGAAGGATTGTAGGAATTCTACCCATTTGGCATGTTGAGGACTAATCTTGTGTTACCTATGGAAATACTTCAAGGCTTGGTGGTCTGAATGTAAAACAAATTATTTGTGTCTAAGATAGTGACTCCAATGATCAAGTGCCCTCACACTAGCATAAAACTCCTTGTCATAAGTAGAATACCTCTGTTTTGTGTCATTTAGCTTCTCACTAAAATAAGCAAGAGGTCATTTGCATTGAGTAAGAACAGCACCGATTCCCACTCCACTTGCATCGCACTCTACCTTAAATAACTTATCAAAATCTGGTAGGGCTAAAATAGGGGCTTCACACAACTTTTGCTTGATCACTTTAAAAGCCTCCTTAGCCAAATTGGTCCATTCAAAAGCACCTTTCTTCATACATTCAGTTATGGGAGCCATAATGCTACTAAAATGAGGAACAAACCCCCTATGAAAAGAGGCAAGTCCATGAAAGCTTCGAACTTCTGTGATGGACTTAGGCTCAGGCCATGACTTAATAGCTTCCACCTTAGATTCATCCACTATAATACCATCCTTAGAAATTGTATAGCCAAGGAACACCATATGATCAACAAAAAATACACACTTCTTAAGTTTGGCATACAACTTTTGAGCTCTCAAAGTTTCAAAAACCTGTCGCAAATGATCAATATATGCATCATCACTTTGGCTATACACTAAAATGTCATCAAAGTAAACTACCACAAATCGGCTAATAAAAGGCTAATAAATGTATTCATGCATTGCAAAGTCCAAATGGCATAACTAACCATTCATATAACCCATGCTTGGTCTTGAAAGCCGTCTTCCATTCATCCTCTTCTCTCATTCTAATATAATGGTATCCACTCCTTAAGTCAATTTTTGAAAAAATCACAACTCTATGCAGCTCATCAAGCATGTCATCTAATCTAAGAATAGGGTATCGATATTTGATGGTTATATTATTGATCACCCTATTATCAACACACATGCGAAATGAACCATCTTTCTTTAGAATTAACAAGGCTGGAACTGAACATGAACTCATGCTTTCCCGTGCAAAACCTTTTGAAATCAGCTCTTCCACGTGTCTTTACAGCTCTTTAACCTCCATAGGATTGCATCTATAGGCTACCTTATTAGGATGTTGAGCTCTAGGTATTAAATCAACTTGGTGCTTTATTCCTCTAAGTGGTAGCAACCCAATGGGTAAATCATAAGAGAACACATCTCTATAATCACTCAACAAGGGCTAAATCATGGGGTGAAGTTGTTTAGTCTCTTGAACTTCCTGTTTCTCAATCATAAGTAAAGCATAAATTGGCTCACTCATTCTAAGACTCTTATCAATTTTAGCCCCACTTAAGAATAGATTATTTTGTTTAGTTTCTTGCCTTTGAGAAGGTAGATTTGCTTGGAAAGGCTTTAAGGGAGCTAAAATAATTAATTTACCCTTAAACTTAAAGGAACAAGTGTTCTTTCTACCGTCATGTTTAACCTCCCTATTAAATTGCTAAGAGCGGCCCAATAACACATGATAAGCATCCATTGGAATAATATCATACAACACCTCATCTTTATAATACTTCCCAATTAAGAAAGAAAGGAGTACTTGCCTCGTGTCTTGGAGACTGTTTTCATCACTTAGTTATTGTAGCTTGTAAGGTAAGGGATGTGGTGTAGTATGCAACCTAAACTTCTCCACAAGTGTCATAGAAGCTACATTGGCACAACTTCCACTATCAATTATCACTGTATACAACTTATTATTGATGGTGCAACGAGATTGAAAAATATTCTAATGCAAATCAAGGAGCAAATGAAAGTCAATTAGATGTTTTCGATGTCAACAAGGTTAAAATATCTAATCATAAGTTAATAGAACCATTGGAGTGGCCTAGTGGACCTATAATAAGGAGTTGTGAAAAAAAATTTAAAACAGTCATCTTTACGCACATTCAAAAGTTTTTGTGTGAAAGTGGGATGCACAGCGACATTAAGGGAATTTCGTGACTTATTACTATTATTTATGTATGTTTAGAATAATTAACTAGGAAAGTTAACAATTATTTAGGAAGTTAATTGGTTTAATTTATTTTAATTGTCTTTATTAATTGAGCTATCTAATAATTGGTTAATTTTATCTTGTAGGACATGTCCAAAAGAAACTTTCTTAGCTGTGAGATATGTTGAAGATGAAAAGATTGAGGTTGAAGATTCAAAGAATGAAGAAAAGCCCAAATAACTCTTTGGTTAGTCTATGGATGCCCACATCAAGCCCGAAACCCATTTCAAGTGTTTTAAAAGCTAGTCACTAAAGGACAAAATAACAACTAGTTTTTGTTAGTCACTAAAAAACAAACATAACAACTAGTTTTTTGAATTTGAAAGATGTATTGTTATATGTTGTACCTAGTTGTTGGAAAAGTAAAGTAAGCTTGTACCTAACTGTTAGGATATTGTATATATAAACCCATTATATGTAAATATTGGAAGAAAGAGTAAAAAAGCTATTATTTTTCTCTCTTGTTATATCTTCTATCTACTTATATTTTCATTTGGTTTTTTTGTTCAATCTTTATTTATTTAATCAACATGGTATCAGAGCTTGGCCACATCTAAGGAAGTTCTTTTTCATCATCTTTCTCCTTTTTTTTCTCTCTCTCTTGGTTGTGTGTTCAATCTTCATTGTGCAAGGCCAAGTTGTTGAAATTGGAATGGCTGCACAAGAGGGAAGTAGTTCCACTAAGGGAGAGAGTTTTTTCAATGTTGATTCCGACTACAAAATCACCATCAAGCTTACTACCTTCCCCCTCAATGGAAGAAATTATTCTACATGGGTGACAAATGCTACAAGGACCTTATTGGGCATGAGAGTTCTTGGATTTGTTGATGAAGAAATTAATCAACCTAAGGTGGGAGATAAAGAATACGCCGAATGGAGATAAGTTGATAATCTTGTCATCACTTGGATTATTAACTCCATTGATCAATCCCTAGTTGGTGCCTTCAACAAAGCCAAAACCGCCAAAGACCTTTGGAATACACTTGCTAGAACGTTCGAGAATCAAGGAAATCTCTTGAAAGCCTATGAGTTGAGGGAAATCATCACAAATGCCAAGATGAATGGGAGTGATTTCCTTTCCTACTCCAAGAAAATCAAGGAAGCATGGGATGAATTGGAATGTTTAAGGTCGATTACCACCAATGAGGAAAAATTGGAGAAAAGGGCCAATGAAGATCTTGTTTGTTTCCTCTTGGCAGGATTGGGGCCTAGTTTTGGATATTTTAGAAATCAAATTCTAAGGAATAAGGAGATGCCACCGTACGATGACGTGGTAAATATTGTGGATAAGGAATTGATGGCTAGAGAAGCATTTGATAGAGATGAGCCCAAAATTGAGAAAGGTGCATTTGTGCAAGCAAAAGAAGAAGCAATGGTAACTCAAGGGTTGAAAAGAAGCAAAACCATGAAGTGTGAAAGATGTGGAAGGTTAGGACACATCAAAAGAAATTACAGGTTTTGTGATTATTGTGGAAAGTTTGGGAATAACAAAGATAGGTGTTTTGAGCTTCATCCTCACTTGAGGAAGGAGAATAAAGCCAAAGTTTCCCAAGAATAACAACACGCATCAGAGATAGACTTGTCCACAAACCTCATTAAGCAATTTACAAAGTTTCTTCAATCTTAAAGGTTGAGCACTTCTCAAGGTTTGATCTCTAATTTATCTTATACACTTTGATTTATGAACTTCTTCTTTAGAATCTCATAATAGCTTTAAATATTTTATGACATTCATTGACCACAAGTCTAGATATACTTGGATATATTTAATTAAAAATAAATCGGAGACCTTATCATGTTTTAAAGAATTTGTATCTTTAATTGAAAATCAACTTGGCAAAAAGATTAAGATTCTTAGGACCGATAATGGGGAATAATACACTAGTAATGTATTTAAGGATTACTTGAAAACCTTAGGGATAATTCACCAAACAACTTGTCCTTACACACCCGAACAAAACAGTGTAGCCGAACGAAAAAATCTGCACATATTAAATGTAGAAAGATCATTGATGTTTCATTACAATGTCCCCAAAAGATATTGGAATAAAGCCATTCTTACTGCCATACATTTGATTAACCGAATGCCTTCTAAATTATTAAATAGAAAATCTCCTTTTGAGTTTTTGTATAATAGACAGCCAAACTTATTTTACCTCAAGGTATTTGGTTGTACTTGTTATGTTTTTTGATTAAATAAATTTAAGCGTTTAGCTCAAGATTTCAAAGATTTAACAAAAAATAAGTGAAAATACAAGTAGATAGAGAATATAGCAAAAGAGACAACGAATAGCTTTTTTATTTCTTATTCAATCTCCAAATACTTATACATCTTGGGTTTATATATACAGCATCCTAACGGCTTGGTACAAACTTACGTTACTTTTCTAACAACTAGGTATAACATACAACAACACATCTTTCAAATTCAAAAAACTAGTTGTTATTTTATCTTTTAATGACTAGTAAAAACTAGTTGTTGTTTTGTCCTTTAGTGACTAGTTTTTTAAACATTTGAAATGGGTTTTGAGCTTGATGTGGGCATCCATAGACTAAACCAAAGAGTTATTTGAGCTTTTCTTCATTCTTTAAATGTTCACTCTCAATCTTTTTATATTCAACAATGTTTATATCCCTAATCATGCTATAAATAAATTGAGTCATAGGAGTGTAAAATGTATATTTTTGGGATGTTACATCGATAAAAAGGATTATAAATGTTTAGATCCTTGTACAAATGAGAAATTTCTCTCAAGAAATGTTACAATTTTAGAAAATGATCCATACTTTGACAATGTGAGAAATGAGGAAAAAATTGAGGATCCTCTTTTTTTATTTATTGTAGGTAATCAATTGAGTTTATTAAGAAATAATGATCAAATCAATAAGCATAGAGCTGATTTCAATGAGAGTGAAAATGAGGATTCTAACTTTTAAGATTTACCATCACAAAATGATGATATTGATGAATCATTACAATCAAATGAAGAACAAAATATAGTTAGTGAAATTCAAAGTGAGGAAACACCTAGTAATGAGCAACCTAATGCTCAATTAGATTCTCAAGATGAAATCTCATTTAGTTTTTCATAGGTTGATCAAAATGAGAGCGAGTCCACTTCTCTATCATATAATCAAAATTTTTCACTTAGGAGATCTTAAAGAATTAAGAAGTCTACATCTGAATGGAAGAAAAATAGGGTATTCTTCTATAGGAACAAGGTTACAGTACATCTTATAGAAAATTATTGTACTTTAGATAATGTCAAAGAGAGTTATAAAGCTTTTTTTACTAAATTGGATAGTTTAGGAGAGCCATCTCACTACAATGAGGTCAAGGACATTCCTATTTGGAGAAATGCCATAGATGAGGAGTTGGATGCTTTAGCCATAAATAAAACATGAAAAATTGTTCCTCGTCCTCAAAGTAAGAAGATAGTTGGGTGTAAGTGGGTGTACAAAATTAAGTTGAGGAGTGATGGTTTTGTTGAAAAACATAAAACTAGATTGGTTGCTAAAATATTTACTCAAACTTATGGTTTAGATTAAATTGAGACATTTGCACTAGTGGCCAAGATGAATACCATTAGAGTTGTTTTGACCTAAGCCACTAATTACGAATGGGAATGTATCAAATGGATGTTCGAAATACTTTTCTCCAAGGGGAATTAGAGGAAGAGGTTTACATGGATATTCCATAAAAGTATAACATCAAAGTACTAAGAACACGTGTGTAAACTTAAAAAAGCCATTTATGGCTTAAAACAATGACTTAGGGCTTGGTACTCTGAGTTGTAAGTTGCATTAACTTCTCAACATTTGAAGATTAGTAGTGTTGATCATTCTTTATTCATCAAACACTCTAATCATGGTATTGCGATTGTGATAATCTATGTAGATAATATAATTATAACCGAGAATGATAATTTAGGAATACAAAGCACTAAAAACTATTGAAAGTCTACTTTTAATATTAAAGACCTTGGATACTTATGGTATTTTCTAGGTATAGAAATTGATCATTCTAATAAAAGACTTTTTCTATCCCAATGAAAATAAACACTTGATCCTTTGAAAGAAACAAGTAAGCTTAGAGGGAAGAAAGCTTCAACACCAATTGAAAGACAAGCCAAAATGAAATAAGGCAAGCCAATTTAAGACATCAAACAATATCAAAAAATTATGGGTAAGTTAATTTATTTAACCATTACTAGACCTGACATTTCTTTTATTGTAAATCAGGTGAGCCAATTTATAACATGTCCAATGACCAATCACATGAAAATTGTGGACCGTATACTTAAATATCTCAAAGGAACACCAAGACAAGGAATACTCATAAAAAAACATAGACATCACCAAATTCTAGCCAACACGGATGCTGATTGGGCAGGAAGTACTGAAGATCGCAAGTCTACAACCAAATATTGCACTTTTGTTGGTGGGAATTTGGTGACTTGGAAGAGTAAAAAGCAAACTGTGGTGGCCAAATCAAGTGCCGAAACTGAATATAAAGCAATGGCTTCAACCATTAGTGAATTGATATGGTTAAAGGCATTGGTTGAAGATTTGGGTTTTAAGGTGGAGGCACCCATGAAGCTACATTGTGACAATAAGTTAGCAATACATATTACAAACAATCTAGTGTTTCATGAGAGGACTAAGCACATATAGGTAGATTATCACTTTATAAGAGAAAAGCATTTAAACAAGACAATCTCAATGCCTTATGTCAAGAGCGAAGATCAATTGATGAATGTGTTCACCAAATCTCCAAGTATTTAACAACTCCATAAATTCATTAGCAAGTTGAACTTGATCAATTTGTTCAAGCCCAACTTGTGAGGGAGTGTTGAAAATGATAGTTATAACAACTAATATGGATTTTAGTTGACTCATCATCATTTCTACAAAGCAATTTAGAAGGGGCAAGATCTTTCACACAATCTAGAAGGCTCATTATAAGCATATAGAGAAAGTGGACACAAGAAGATATAAACTAGCTGTTTGAACAGTGACCATTGCGTACAGTAGCCGTTATGAACAGTAATAGTCAAAATTTTGAAAAACTAGCTATTACAAACTTATGTATATAAACACATCATTGTAAATGAAAAGGATAGAAAAAAGATTCCTTATTCTTTCACCAATACTTTCTTTCACATTTGAATATTCTTCATTTCTTCATTAATATATTTTTTCACAATAAAGCAATGTTTTCTTTTTTTACTAATTGCAAAACAACTTCCAATGTTCACGATCTTCAAATTTGAATGTTTGAATTCTTCTCTTTGCCTCTTAAAAGTGCTGATTAGGATTAAGATGCTGACTAAGATGATGACTGGGATACACAAATTTCAATATAGCATGGTCACGATGCTGGCATGAATCATGAGATTGGTCAATTAGCTCAATTAGTTTTATTTCAACACTCCCCCTTAAGTTGTGCTTAAAGATGTTACTCAAGTTCAACTTGCTTATTGCCATCCAGATATGTTTTTTAGTTGGAGCCTTTGTGAACAAGTCTCCCAGTTGATCTTCACTTTGAACATAAAGGGTGCAGATGGTCTTATTCTAAACTTTCTCTTTAATAAAATGACAATTCATTTCAATGTGCTTCGTCCTCTCATGGAATACTGGATTGGAAGCTATGTAGATTACCGCTTTGTTATCACAAAATAGTTTCAATAGCGCTTCAGTCTTGAACTCCAAATTTTGAACTAAAGCCTTCAACCAACTCAGCTCACATGTTGTACTTGCCATAGCTCGGTACTCTGCTTCTGCACTTGACCTTGCTACTACACTATGTTTCTTACTCTTCTAGGTTACCAAGTTTCCTCCAACAAATGTGCAATATCCAATTGTTGATTTTCTATCTTCAACATTTTCAGCCCAATTTGCATCACTATATGCTTTCTCATGGTGACCATTCTTTTGCATGTAAAAACCTTATCCCGGTGTTCCTTTAAGGTAGCATAGGATCTGATTCACCATGTCCATATGGTTGGTCATTGGTTGTTGCATGAATTGACTGACCTGATTCACAGCAAAGCTAATGTTAGGTCTAGTAATGGTTAAATAAATTAACTTACTAACAATTTTTTGATATTGCTTGATATTCTGAAATTGCTTGGGCTGCTTCTGTTTGTCTTATTCTTTGTCCTTTCGCTTGTAGATACTTTCAATTGGCATTGAAGCTATCTTTGCACCTAGTTTACCTATTTTACCAAGTAGATCAAGTGTATATTTTCTTTTGTATAGAAATAGTCCCTTTTTGGAATGGGCAAATTCTATTCCTAGAAAATATCATAAGTATCCCAAGTCTTTAATGCAAAGAATATGGACATAACATGTGCATCCAAAAATTTTAAGATATGAAAGATTTGGTTTTTGATTAAACATTACCTCATTCGAAGTCTTGCCCTTTAGAACCTTTGTAGATGTTCTATTTATCAAATGAACAGCTGTGAGGATGGCATTGCTCTAGAAATGTTTGGAAACATTATGGTAAAATATCATTGATCTTCCAACTTCAAGGATATGTCTATTCTTCCTCTCTGCCACTTCATTTTGTTCTAGAGTGTATGGGCATGTAGTTTGATGTATAATCTTTTCACTTACTAAGTATTCCTTAAAGAAATTATTGACATATTCTCCACCATTATCAATTCTAATCATTTTGATTTTTCTACCAAATTGGTTAGCGACAAAGAGCATAAAGCGTCTAAAGCATGATAATGTATCCGATTTGCATTTTAAAAGGTATACCCAAGTATATCTAGATTTATGGTCAATAAATGTAACAAAGTATCTATAGTGATCATGTGATGTTATAGGAGTAGTCTATAAATCAGAATGAATTAATTCAAAGACATCATCACATTCATGTTCTAACAGTATAAAAGGAAATCTAGTTTGTTTTTCCTAAAATACATGCACAGGTTAGACATCCTTCAAAATGTGATTAGAAGGATGTCCAAGCCATGCATGCTATAGCTCAGTGAATTGATTTGTTTAGTAACCCTAAAAGCTTGTTTTGCGTCATTTAGCATGTAAAGACCATTTTGAGCACAACCTTCACCAATCTTCTTCCTGATTATAATATCTTGAAAAATCACTTTGTTAGGACCAAAAATAGCAATATAATTTAAGTCATTAGTAAGTTTACTAACTGATAATAGATTGAAATCAAAATTAGATATATAGAACTCTTTAGTATGTTTTAACAATAAATCCAAATCTGCTGAATACTTAATGGGTATATGCTTTTTATTAGCAACTTTGACACTTTATATTTTCTTTAAAGGATATAATCTAGATGCTTTATTTATGGTTCTAAACATATGATCACTAGCACCTGAGTTTATAATCCATGGTTCATAATCATTACAAGAGTCAAACTGAGAGTCAAGAAGAGTACCATCCTTCCATTTGCCTTTGTGAGCATGGTGTTGGGTTCCAAGTGCTTCCGAATTGATTTTGAGTTGGTTCCTTATTACCTTGGCAATATCGTCAAAACTAAAGGAGTGAACACTTGAAATCTCATGACAATGCATATAAACTTGATCTTTGAGGTGAGTATGGTGTTAGTGCTACATTTAATGTTTCTGATATTTCTCCTTTTGAAATAGGTGATGATCATTCGTGGACGAATCCTTTCGAGAAGGGAAGGAATGATGCAAATCAAGGAGCAAATGAAAGTCAATTAGAAGTCTTCGATGTCAACAAGGTCAAAATATCTAATCATGAGTCAATGGAACCATTGGAGTGGCCTAGTGGACCTATAACAAGGAGTCGTGCAAAAAAACTTAAAACAGTCCTCTTTACGCACATTCAAAAGTTTTTATGTGAAAATGGGGCGCGCAGCGACATTGAGGGAGTCTCGCGGCCTATTACTGTTATTTATGCATGTTTTAAATAATTAATTAGAAAAGTTAGCTATTATTTAGGAAGTTAATTAGCTTAATTTATTTTAATTGTCTTTATTAATTGAGTTATCTAATAATTGGCTAATTTTATTTTGTAGGATATGTTCAAAAGAATCTTCCTTAACTATGAGATTTAGTCAAAGTGCATTAATTAAGAAGATCTCAATAAATCATACAAATCTAGATATTCTAAAGACAAGTAAGGAAGGATGCAAGCAATGGAGCGCAAGATCAAATCTTAGCCAAATTTATACTTTATGTATTAATTATTAGATTTCTTAATTCTGTAAACTTTTATATATTTTTTTAAATTGCTCTTTATTAGTTTAGGAAACTTTTTATTCTGATTCTACTAGGATTGATTTAAGACTATTATAAATAGTCTTCTTTTTTTTTTTTTTCAAAGAAAGGAGTTTTGCTGGACCAAAAAAATTCTGAGGAATTATTTGCTCTTCATTGTTCTTTTTTACAACTTAGAACTTATCAAGCTCGTTTGTGGCGTTCTACCTAGGCTTATCAAGAATTCTTTGTTGTTCCATCAACAAAACTCTTGTGGGGTCGAAACCTTCCAAAATACTTAATTCTTAGACTTTCCTTGGAACTCCGCTTCCGTGACGATTCGTTCCTTTCGAGGTTCATATCATTTGGTATCAAAGCAAGGCTCTAGAATTAAGGTTCGTTCTATCTTTTTTTTTTTATTTTATTTTTTATTATTTTTCTCTCTTCTTCTTCTACCTTCTGTTTGTTCCATCTTAATTTTCATCTTTTAACCTCAAAACTGAACCAACCAGCCACCAAACCACCTTGGCCGTGATCATCATCCTTGGTTCGTAACTTCTAAACTGGCCATGTGCACCCTAAGCAATATTTCTTATTTGTCCTAGTTGCCTTATTGGTTCCATATTTATTTAAAAAAAGAAAAAAGAAAAAAGCAGAAAAAAAAGGAAAAAAAAAAGAAAACAAAAAAAAAAAAAAGGCAAATTACAGGAAAGGAAAATATCCTTAAATGCCAATTAAAACCAAAATATTATGTCAATAATTGGGAACCAAAAGTTAATAAATTTTCACTAAATTTCCTACAATTTTTAGCAACTAAATTAGGACATTTACAATTTTCAGCCTTTGCCAAAATTACATTTTCAGCTAAAATCACAATATATCCAACTGCCTTACCAATTCTTTCCACTCCTAATTATACTAATTTTATCATATCAAAACCTAACCAATCTGGACAATACCTAAACTTACCAAAAACTTTTCTTACCACTTCCTAAACTGACCACCTTCTAAGCCACCTAAATCCGTGAACTTTCCTTCTTTTGTTCTTATCATTGAGATTGAAAATTTTCTTGATTTGCCTCTGGTTGAACAACGCAAATAACTTTAATTTGTTTGAGAGTTTAATTAAGAGCATACGAAGAGAAATTGAGTGGAAAAAAAGGCAAGGAGAGTGAGCATCCTTTATAAAAGCCATGTCGGGACAACTGAGCTTACCACAATTTGATTATAATTTTCCTGTATATGTGGCTTCATTTGTGTATCCCATTTGTAAATTGATTGCCATAGTACACTGTTATTCATTGTCGGAGTTGGGATTTTGTCTTTGTTCTGCAATGTGAAATGTTGGCATTGAGGACCCTCTGGCACTAGTAAATTCTCTCGAGAAGCATAAATGGGCTTTTGATTATATTCTGGCTACAAGATCATTTCAAAATCAAAAGGAGCTACTTATTATTACCTTAATGAGGGTAACTTTTACATGCTCTTTAACGCGGGCATACTGTTTACGAACGTCTCTCATTATGAAATCACTCGATTCGTCGCTAAACTCCACCCCCAACTGGCATGGCGAATATGTACTCCTGGTCCTCAAAACGGTAAATACTCACTTCCTGATATGAATCAAAGAACCAAACCCATAAACACTTTAACTCATCAAACCCAACTATATTTGAACACCAAAACCCAATTTGGTCAAACACTCAATTTTCCTTTAACCCATTCAGCCCAAGCCCCATTTAAAGACCCAAGTTATTCCCTTGGTTTAACCATGATCACTTGAGCCAATGATATCTCACTTGCTTGATTGCCACATCACTTACATGAAGCAAATCAAGAAAATATCCATTTGGAGGGAAAAATGGAAAATTGGTAAGTTTAAGGAAATTCAAGTTAATTAGTATTTTATTTTATTAGTTTATCTCTTTTGTGTCACTTTAGAAGTTCCAGCAAGCAAGCTCAAATCATTTGTAAGGTCCAAGAATGCATTTATGGAGGATAAGAGGTTGACTACAAAAGTTGCAGTATTAGGCCAAGACAATTTCTGCACCAACAAAGTATTTGTGTCCATTATCCATTTTGAGATTGTCTTATATGTTAAGTAATTGTCATTGCTTTTTGATCTTGGAAAATGTATTAGTATTATTTTATTTTATATTAGACTTTTTAAAAGGGTCTCCAATGCTTTGTAAGGGAAGTTTTTTC
The DNA here is from genome assembly GCA_032402905.1 of Khaya senegalensis. NCBI lineage: Eukaryota > Viridiplantae > Streptophyta > Magnoliopsida > Sapindales > Meliaceae > Khaya > Khaya senegalensis. The sequence continues at coordinate 2,576,261 of CP135546.1, read as the reverse complement.
TGCTGGAAAAGTAAAAATTGAACATTGAGCTTGTTCTTCAAGCTTAGACAAACCTTTACCCTAAATTTTCTTGTTGCTGGAATTTAGGTGGTGGTTTCCTTGGTTGGTGGCTTTGCCTTTATGCCTTGGATCAATCTTAGTTATTTCGATTCTTTTCTCTTCATTTGATTCACACTTTACTCACCTACTAGCATTGCTGGAATTTGCCAAGGATCCACATCACTTCCTCAGTGTCTGATGTAATTACTACTCACATGCACATTCTTACACCCAATGTCTGATTCAAGAGCTACAAAAGTGGTTTTGTTTGGCACAACTTATTAGAGAACGATTTCATTTACCCCGCTCACGGCCAAGAATACGTTCTCAAAGGATTAGGGATAATTGGTCTTTTGTCATTGAGCGCCAACCATCCAGAAACGGCGGCGTCTTCGTCGTTTCGAGCGCCAAAATCCATAGACGAGTCCTCCGAGTTTCCTCTAATTACTCGTAGGAGAAACCAATCCTGGAGTTCTATTGATTTGAATGAATATAAAGTCTATAAAACTGAGCCGAACTTGGAGTAATTTCGAAGACTCGCTGCGAACGCGTCTACTCAAACGGATAATAAAAGAAGGCAAAGGAGATTGGTCAAAGTTGTTGAAGAAGATGAAGAAAAAAATCAGAGTCAAGAATCGCATGAGAACCAAAGCACTGAGCTGAGCCGGGAGGAGATTTCACCTCCACCATGTGATTCGAGTCCTGAAACTTTAAAATCATTGATGAAGGCTCATGGCCGGCTGATATTGTGTTCTGGCAGCAGTAACGACAACATCTCGAATCGGCCGGTGGATAACCATCCAAGTGGCAGAATGAAGGCATCAACGGTTCTGATGCAGTTGATATTGTTGAGTATATTGTTGAGTGACAAGAAAAGAAAGAGAACATTGTGAGACCTATTTTGCTATTCCAATCTTCCTTTTCAAATCTAAAACACCATGGCACACAGAGACAAGACCATTGATGACCAACCAAAATATGTCGATGCCTTTAAATTTGATGCATTACAAGGACATGTTTTGAGACTTGAAAGTGTAAAGAATGATTACCGTGATTTGCTGGAGAAGATGCAAGCTACTTTGGAGAAAAACAATGCCACCATGGACAATATGCAAAGAGCTATAGAACAATTGTCGATCGGAACACACAACACTAATGGACAAGGAAGAAGACAAATTGGAATACATTACGAAACTAAAAATCACGATTTTGATGATGCAACATCTAAAGCGCCAAGGGAGAACCGAGGGAGATATGATTATGTGGATCGTAACATTGGAAGTATTAACATGAGAATTCCATCTTTCCAAGGCAAGGTTGACCTTGATTCATACCTTGAATGGGAACATAAAGTTGAGATGGTTTTCGATTGTCACAATTACTCAAATGAGAAAAAGATACGTCTTACTGCCGTAGAATTCACTAATTATGCCTTAATTTGGTGGGATCAACTTATTTTGAGTAGGCGACGAAATAAAGAATCACATGTTAGTATATGAGAGGAGATGAAAGCGATCTTGAGAAAGCGTTTCATTCCTAACCATTACTATAGAGAACTACATCAATGCTTGCAGAGATTGACTCAAGAATCCAAATCTGTGGAAGACTACTACAAAGAAATTGGAGATCGCAATGATCCGAGCAAATCTTGAGGAGGATCGTGAGGGTACCATGGCTAGGTTCTTACAAGGATTGAATCATGAGATTGTTGATATTGTTGAATTACAACATTATGTTGATATTGAGGACATGGTTCATATGGCAATGAAGGTAAAGAGGCAATTGAAACAAAAGAAGCTTTCCAAGTCCACTTATGGATCTAGTTTGAATTTAAAATCTTGAAAATCTAATGGGAACAAGCAAAACACAAAATCTGATTTAAAAAGCAAGACGGAGAGTTCTAACCTTAAGGAGGCTGACAGAAGCAAAGAAAAAGGTACCAATTCTAATTCTTCTAAGCCTCATAATGTTAAATGCTTTAAGTGTTCTGGTGTAGGGCATGTTGCTTCTCAATGCCCAAATAGGACCCTAATGATCATGCCAGAATCTGATGAAGATGATGATGAAGCCGTGAATGCAGAAATGTCAACTCTTGAAGATACAAATGATGAAGACAAGCTTAAAGATCCACATGAATTTAAAGGAGAATGTCTAGTGACATGTAGGGCATTGAATGCACAAATCAAAGATGATAAGACTGAGCAATGTGAGAACATCTTTCATACTAGGTGTCTAATTAATAACAAGTTATGTAATGTTATTATTGATGGTGGCAGTTGTACTAATGTGGCTAGCACACTTATGGCAGAGAAACTTGGCCTTCCCTTGTTAGATCATTCTATGCCTTACAAGTTACAGTGGTTGAACTATAGTGGTGAACTTAGAGTTGATAAGCAAGTTTTAGTGTCATTTGCTATAGGAAAGTATCGTGATGAAGTTTTATGTGACATAGTCCCTATGCAAGCTAGTCATATGTTGTTAAGACGTCCTTGGCAGTATGATAGGCGAGTCATGTTGAAAATGATAGTTACAACAACTAATCAGATTTTGGTTGACTCATCATCATTTCACACAATCTAGAAGGCATATTACAAGCATATAGAGAAAGTGGATACAAGAAGACATAAACTAGCCGTTATGAACAGTGACTGTTGTGTACAGTAGCCGTTATGAACAGTAACGATCATAAAATTTGAAAAACTAGCTGTTACAAACTTTTGTATATAAACACATCATTGTAAATGAAATAGATAGAAAAAAAGCTTCTTTATTCCTTCATCAATACCTTCTTTCACATTTGAATCTTCTTCATTTCTTTATTCATATATTTTTTTCACAAGTCACACATGATGGGTATAAGAACCATTACTCTTTTGTCATGAATCATAAGAAGTACACTCTCATTCCCCTATCGTTGCATCTTGTGCATAAGGATCAATCAGGAATTAAAAGAGATATAGAGCTGAGTGAAAAAGAAAGAGTGAGCCAAGAAGCAGCAAAAGAAAAACAAAATGAGGGTGTGGAAAAAAAAAAGCAAAATTTGAGAGCATGAGTGAAAAGAAAAGTAGGGAAAAATTAGAGGGAAGTAAAACAAAAAAAAAAAAAGAATCTTTATGCAAGCATGAGTGATGTGAGAAGTGCTATTCATTCTCATCGATTAATCCTTGTGCTCTTGTACAAAGAAGTATGTTTGAGCACTAATGAGCTTGATCCTTCTCTTCCTTCTCCTATTACTTCTCTTTTGCAGGAATTTGAGGATATCTTTCCAGAAGAGACTCCGAATGGACTGCCACCCATTTAAGGCATTGAGCATCAGATTGACTTATTCCTAGAGCTTCTATTCCTAATCGACCTGCTTATAGGTGTAATCCAGAGGAAACGAAAGAGATATAAAGACAAGTGGAAGACTTAATGTCCAAAGGGTACATGCGAGAGAGCATGAGTCCATGTGCTGTTCTTGTTCTTTTTGTACCTAAAAAAGATGGATCATGGAGAATGTGCGTAGATTGTCGTGCCATTAACAACATCACAGTTAAGTATCGTTACCCTATTCCTAGGTTAGATGATATGTTAGACAAGTTGCATGGTGCATTTATATTCTCTAAAATTGATTTGAAAAGTGGTTATCATTAGATTAGGATGAGAGAGGGAGATGAATGGAAAACTGCATTTAACACTAAATTTGGATTGTATGAGTGGTTAGTTATGCCTTTTGGTCTTACGAATGCACCGAGTACATTCATGCGCTTAATGAATCATGTATTACAAGCTTTCATTGGTAAATTTGTTGTTGTTTACTTTGATGATATTTTGATTTACAGCAAGTGTCTAAATGATTATATTCAACATTTGCATTGCATTTTAGATACTTTGCATAAAGAGAAGCTTTATGCTAATCTTAAAAAGTACACATTTTGCATGGATAGCATTGTTTTTCTTGGTTTTGTAGTGAGCTCAAAAGGACTGCAAGTTGATGAGGAAAAGATAAAAGCAATACAATATTGCCTACTCCCAAAAGCGTAACTGAAGTTAGGAGTTTCCATGGTTTGGCAACTTTCTATCGTCATTTCATTAAAGACTTCAGCACCATTGCAGCACCTCTCACTGAGGTTATAAAGAAAAACATGGCATTCATGTGGGGAGAAGCACAAGATAAGTCATTTCTTTGTCTTAAAAGATAAGTTAATTTCTGCACCTGTACTATCACTTCCAGATTTTTTCAAGACATTTGAAATTGAATGTGATGCTTCTGGTGTAAGAATTGGAGCTGTTTTAATGCAAGAGAAGAAACCTATAGCATACTTCTCTAAAAAGCTAAACGGAGTCGCCTTGAAGTACCCCACATATGACAAGGAGATGTATGCACTTATCAGAGCCTTAGAGACGTGGCAGCACTATCTATGGCCTAAAGAGTTCGTAATTCATACAAATCATGAGTCTCTAAAACATTTGAAAGGACAAAACAAGCTGAATCGAAGACATGCCAAATGGGCTGAATTCCTTGAGACATTTTCCTATGTAATTCGATACAAGCAAGGCAAGGAAAATGTAGTTGCTGATGCACTTTCAAGGAGGTATGCATTTCTTACTTCCTTAAACTCTAAATTGCTTGGTTTTGAGTTTATAAAGGAATTGTATCCTATAGATCATGATTTTGCCATTGTGTATGATGCATGTAAGCATGCTGCATTTGATAAGTTTTTTAGACATGATGGTTATCATTTTAGGGAGAAACGTGTGTGCATTCCATATAGCTCACTTAGGGAGTTGCTTATTAGAGAGTCACATAATGGAGGATTAATGGGGCATTTTGGTATTTAAAAGACTTTAGACATACTTAGCGAGCATTTCTTTTAGCCTAATATGCATAGAGATGTTGAGAAGATTTGTAAGAGATGCATCATTTGTAAGCAAGCTAAGTCTAGAGTCTTGCCACATGGTTTGTATAACCCTTTGCCTATACCTAGTGAACCATGGGTAGATATTTTCATGGATTTCGTTTTAGGTTTGCCTAGGTCTAGAGGGGGTAGGAATTCTATTTTTGTTGTGGTTGACAGATTTTCAAAGATAGCACACTTCATTCCATGTCGCAAGTCGAATGATGCCACTCATGTGGCTAATCTTTTTTTTTTTTAAAGAGATAGTACGTTTACATGGTGTTCCGAAAAGCATCGTGTCTGATTGTGATGTTAAGTTCCTTAGTTATTTTTGGAAGACATTTTGGGTAAAGTTGGGAACAAAATTACTATTTTCAACAACTTGCCATCCACAAGCAGATGGACAAACTGAAGCGGTGAATTGCACTTTATCACACCTTTTGCATTCACTTATTCAAAAGAATCTTAAAAATTGAGAAGATCTCTTACCTCATGCTGAATTTGCTTATAATCGATCTATTAATTCTTCTACTTTTCATTCACCATTTGAGGTTGTTTATGGTTTTAACCCACTAACTCTTTTGGATTTACTACCTTTGCCTTTAAAAGTGTCAAAGAGTCTTAATGGTGAACAAAAGGCAAATTATGTGAAGAAACTCCACGAGAAAGTTCGTTTGAGCATTGAAAAACGAAATGAGCAAAGAGCAAGACAAGTTAATAAAAGCCAAAAACAAACAGTCTTTGAACCTGGAGATTAGGTGTGGGTGCATATGCGTAAAGAACCTTTTCCAGAGCAAAGGAGAAGCAAGTTGCATCCACGTGGAGATGGACCATTTCAAGTGACTGAACGTCTTAATGACAATGCATATAAACTTGCTCTTCGAGGTGAGTATGGTGTTAGTGCTACATTTAATGTTTCTGACATTTCTCCTTTTGAAATAGGCGATGATGATTCATGGACGAATCCTTTCAAGGAGGGAAGGAATGATGCAAATCAAGGAGCAAATGAAAGTTAATTAGAAGTCTTCGATGTCAACAAGGTCAAAATATCTAATCATGAGTTAATGGAACCATTGGAGTGGCCTAGTGGACCTATAACAAGGAGTCGTGCAAAAAAACTTAAAACAATCCTCTTTACGCACATTCAAAAGTTTTTGTGTGAAATGGGGCACGCAACAACATTGAGGGAGTCTCACGGCTTATTACTGTTATTAATGCATGTTTTAAATAATTAATTAGAAAAGTTAGCTATTATTTAGGAAGTTAATTAGTTTAATTTATTTTAATTGTCTTTATTAATTGAGTTATCTAATAATTCGCTAATTTTATTTTGTAGGATATGTTCAAAAGAAGCTTCCTTAGATGTGAGATTTAGTCAAAGTGTATTAATTAAGAAGATCTCAATAAATAATACAAATCTGGATATTCTAAAGACAAGTAAGGAAGGATGCAAGCAATGGAGTGCAAGATCAAATCTTAGCCAAATTTATACTTTATGTATTAATTATTAGATTTCTTAATTCTGTAAACTTTTATATATTTTCCTAAATTACCCTTTATTAGTTTAGGAAACTTTTTATTCTAATTCTACTAGGATTGATTTAAGACTATTATAAATAGTCTTCTTTTTTTTCAAAGAAAGGAGTTTTGCTAGACAAAAAAAATTGTGAGGAATTATTTTCTCTTCATTGTTCTTTTTTACAACTTAGAACTTATCAAGCTCACTTGTGGCGTTTTACATAGGCTTATCAAGAATTCTTTGTTATTCCATCAACAAAGCTCTTGTGGCGTCGAAACCTTCCGAAATACTTAATTCTTAGGCTTTCCTTGAAACTCCGCTTCCTTGACGATTTGTTCCTTTCGAGGTTCATATCACAAAGGTCTACATGATTCATTCCTTTTGAGCTACACAGATTCCAATGCAGGATGGTCACGATGCTGGCATGAATCTTGAGATTGGTCAATTGGCTCAATTAGCTTCATTTCAACATTTAGCATTTTGAAGCATGTTCCATCGTTTTCGGAGTGACGCACATGTTTTAAATTAATTTGTTGCGTTTTTGCAGAAAACAGTGTTGTTTTAAAGCATCTTACATCATTCTTGCAAAGAACGGCTGCCTTTAAAAGTGATTTCAAGCATTTTATTGCATTTGCAGAGAAAATGTGATGTTTTAAGGCATTTGGTTGCCTATTTAGTGAAAATGGTAATGTTCCAAAGCACATTGATGCATTTGCGGCTAAAACTGAGACATTTTTCGACAAAACTGGGATTCGGGAGCATTTTTCTACTAGAAGGTGACGTTTTAAGTGAATGTTAAGTCATTTTTGAGTGTATCGCATACGTTTTACTGCAATTTATTGCGTTTTTGGGATAAAAGAACAATGCTTTAATGCATGTTATATCATTTTCGACAAGAGCAGCTTTCGTTTAAATCAAGTTCAAGCATTCAATTGCATTTTGAGGGAAAAAAAAAAAGGTGATATTTCAAAGCATTGTGCTGCACTTTTGGCAAAAATGGCAATGTTTTTACGTGCGCTAATTCATTTTCAGCAGGAAAATGACGGTTCAACACAATTTGTAGAAATTTTGCGCAAAACGTTTGCATTTTGAAGCACATTCCATCATTTTTGGAGTGACGCACATGTTTTAAGGCAATTTGTTGCATTTTTGGACAAAACTGGGTTGCTTCAAAAGCATCTCACATCATTTTTGCAAAGAACAGTTGTGTTGGAAAGCAATTTCTAGTGTTTTATTGCACTTGTAGAGAAAATGTGATGTTTTAAAGCATTCGGTTGCATATTTTGTGAAAAGGTAATGTTTTGAAGCACGTTGATGCATGTGCGACTAAAACGGAGACATTTTTGGATAAAACTGGGACTCGGTAGCATTTTTTTGTTAGCAGGTGACATTTTAAATGAATGTTAAACCACTTTTAAGTGAAACGCATACATTTCAATGCAATTTATTGCATTTTTGGATAAAACAACGACGCTTTAATGCACGTTATATCATTTTTGGCAAGAGCAGCTTTCGTTTAGACCAAGTTCAAGCATTCAATTGTATTTTTAAGAGAAAAGGGGATAGTTCAGGGCATTGTGCTGTATTTTTGGTCAAATGGCGATGTTTCGAAGCACGTTAATTCATTTTTGGTAGGAGAGTAGTGGCTATTTTCTGAAAATGGTAATGATTTGAGGCATGTTGACGCATTTGTGGCTAAAACAGAGACATTTTTGGACAAAACTGGGATTCAGTAACATTTCTCTACTAGAAGGTGATGTTTTAATGAATGTTATAAAATTTTGAGTGTAACACATACCTTTTAATGCAATTTACTGCATGTTTGGATGAAATGAGAACGTTTTGATGCACGTTATATCATTTTCAACAAAAATATGTTTCGTTTAGACCAACTTCAAGCATTCAATTGCAATTTTTAGGAAAAAAAGGTGATATTTCAGAGCATTTTGCTATATTTTTCTGAAAATGGTTGTGTTTTAAAGCATGTTAATTCATTTTCGGGAAGAGAATGATGGCTTGACCAAATTTGTAGCAATTTTGCATAAAATGTTCACATTTTGAAGCATGCTTTTTTGTTTTTGGAGTGACGCACATGTTTGAAAGTAATTTGTTGTATTTTTGAACAAAACTATGTTGTTTTAAAGCATCCACATCATTTTCATGAAGAACAGTTGCCTTTGAAAGCAATTTCAAGCGTTTTGTTACATTTGCAGAGAAAATGTGATGTTTTTAAAGCATTTGGTTGTTATTTTTTGAGAATGGTAATGTTCTGAAGCATGACACCTTTACGACTAAAACATAGACATTTTTGGATAAAACTGGGATTCGGTAGCATTTTACTACTCGAATGTGACGTTTTAATGAATGTTAAATCATTTTTGAGTGAAACGCAAATGTTTAGACCAACTTCAAGCATTCAATTGGCATTTTTAGGACAAGTTATTTGGTGAATTGTCCCTAAGGTTTTCAAGTAATCCTTAAACGCATTACTAGTGTATTCTCCCCTATTATGGGTCTTAAGAATCTTTATCCTTTTGCCAAATTGATTTTCAATTAAGGATACAAATTCTTTAAAACATGATAAAGTCTCTGATTTATTTTTAATTAAATATATCCAAGTGTATCTAGACTTATGGTCAATGAATATCACAAAATATTTGAAGCTATTATGAGATTTTAAAGGAGAAGTCTATAAATCAGAGTGTATAAGATCAAAAGTTTCATTATAACAAATTTTCGAATGTACAAAAGGAAGTTTAGTTTGTTTTCCTAGATTACAGGCCTTACATTGTTTAAAATCACTAAACTTTATATTCGAAATCATTTTGCACAGAATGTTGCTAGGAGGATGTGCTAATCTTGCATGCTAAAGTTTTTGAAGTCCACAGTGTTTTTCAACTCTAAGAGCTTGATTAGTACTATCCAAAAAATATATGCCATCATGTAGTCTTCCCTCACCAATCTCCTTCCTAGTTAGCATTTCCTAAAATATCAATTTATTAAGTTCAAATATGACATAACAATTTAAGTTTTTTGTTATTTTGCTAACCGATAATAAATTTGCTGAGAAATTTGGCATATAAAGGCCTTTTGTTTCCTTAGATAAAACTTTAATATCTTTTAGTCCCTTAATAGGTATTTTACTACTATTGGCTATTGTCACATTTTCAAAGTTTCCTAGGATTTCTATTCTAGATGTCTTGTTTTTATTTCTAAACATAGGATTAGTAGCACCTGAATCAATAATCTAGGGGTCAAAATTAAAATGTGAGTTGGAAACCATAATTTAAGAAGAGTTTGGGAGATGGTTCTAAAGTAGCTTTGCCAAATCCTCAAGGAGTTTTGACTTGTTTTTTTCAATTGCATTTTGAGCACTTTGTGGTGGTGCATTCTCTTTGTAATTGTTTGGCCTAAGATGTGCATTGAGAATCCAACATTTTTCTTTAATATGACCCAGCATCTTGCAATGGCCACACTTTCAACATTTGTCCTTGGGGTTGTGCATCTGTCCACATTTATCACACTTAGCCTTGACTTTCACTCCTTAAACCATCATACCTTCTTCCTTGCTATCTACCTAAACTATCTCTTTCTATCTTATTGGAGTTCCCATTTAAAATTTTTCTTTGCATGTACTATTTATTCACCTTTTCTACAACATCATCATAATGGGGCAAAGACTCAATTCTAAAGATGTGGTTTCTAATATCATTGTAGTCGAAATCCAAACCCATCAAATATGAGATCACAAGACCCTCATTAGCTCTTTTTTCTACTTCTTCAATACTGATGGTATTCGGCCCGAAGGATTGAAGTGTTGGAATAAAACTGATTGAGCCGATTGACCAATCTCAAGATTCATGCTAGCATCGTGACCGTGCTACATTGGAATCTGTGTATCCCAATCATCATCTCAGTCAGCATCCTAATCAGCAACCTAATCCTAATCAGCATCTTCAGT
>CP135546.1:2517575-2551060 GCA_032402905.1 Khaya senegalensis | reverse complement strand
CATATAAACCAATTCCTACCAATTTCATTTATTCCTAATACAATTATTAACATATAAACACATCAAAAATATTATAATTAAACACTTAATAAACAGTAACCTAAAATGGACCATTTTGCCCTTTTTTTCTATTTTTCTTCCATTTTACAAATCTAAACCAATTCCTACTAATTCCATCTATTCCCAAACACATTTATATACATTTAAATATATCAAAACACATTAAAATCAAGCATTTAAGTACTCAATAAATAGTAAAAAAAATATGTCATATTATGCACAAACTATACTTTTTTCTTATTTATATAATTCTATCAACTTCAATATATTTTACAAACACTCAATTTCATAAATTGGACATTAATTTTTCAAAACCCCTAAATTACAAAATTATAATTTAGGGTTCTTACCTCAAATTCAAATATGATGGTTATTGTACCAAATCCAAGCTAAAAAAAACCTAAAATACCATTTAATCCATAAAATTATTATTTAAATAATTTTTTTCAACAACTCCAAAAACTAAAACTTAATCAAATCAAGAAAGTTTACCGTCAAATTAAAGCTCTCGACGCGTAGAACAAGTTTTTCTTCTACGGTAACGCGATTAAACGGGCGAATTAAGAGATTTTGTTTGATTTCTTTTCAAAAAATTGAAAGAGAAAGAAATGGGAGCTTACGGGAAGGAGAAGAGGAAAAAAATGAGTTTACTTCAATTTTGAAAAGTCAACCATTCTTATCTACATTCATATTTTTAAAAATTATACTATTGTCCAATAATTTTTCAAAACTTTCATTTGACTCCTAAGAAAATTATGAGGCTACCTAGACTATTTTCATATTTTTTCACTTTAGTCCATAAGATTTTAGTGATACGAAATTCGAAAATTCTTTATGAAATAACTATTTTGCCCCTAAGGAAGAAAGTTGGTCATTTTGATCATTTTTTTTCTCTTTTCTAAGGGTATTCTTGTCTAAATTCGATTTTATTTCTTTCTATATACTTCTAACAATATTAGAAATTTAGATTTCAATCTGACCTTTGAGATAATGATAAATTGACCATTTTACCCCTTTTCGACAAAATTATCATTTTATTTATTTTTTTCAATAAATTAGCGATTTTTACCATTTTAAAATTATGCAACCTATATTTTTCTTCAGTAATAACTAAAATATAACCCTTAACTCAATCGTCTCTCATATGATCTATCAACGCTCATCCAAAATGACAGTTTTGCCCTTTACTATTATTTTGACCAATTTTTTGCTAAAATTGCTCTAATTAGAGTTCCAAAAATTTTCTTATATATTTCACAGCCCAAAACTCAAAATATATTACAAAAATAATTATACTAAGGTTTTAGAGGAATATCTAGATTTGAGGATGTTACACTCATACTCTAACTGTGCAATTAAGTGTGCTTGTAAAAGAATTTTATTTTAGCCGAGGTGGCACAGCTGGATCTCACCCATGGCTCTAGTGTGGGTCTTAGTCGGGATGGCACGACTGAATCTCACCCATGCCTGAGTATGAGGGTGATACCATGATATAGACCTTCTAAATGGCACTTGAGGGGTATATTAAACCCATGAGAGAATTTATGTACAAGCCGACAGAAAAAATGGGTGTATAGAATGAGGATTGTATCAGAGTTGTGGTCACGATCCATAATTACCCTAATTATGGCCAGTTCATAATAAAATTAATCAGAATCAAAATTGGAATCAAAATCACCTTAATTATGATCGGTCAAATAAAAATAAAATAGAATAATATGATTGAAATGAATAGAGTGAAAAGGTTTTAGAAGAAAAAAGATTGAGAAGGTAAACAAAATACTTCTATGTACTAAATCTGTTGGTAGATTACATGTATAATTATTGAAACTATAGCACGTTGTAATTATCTAGTATTGGAAGTGTTCTGGTTTTCTTTGCAGGTTGTATAGTCTATATATATAGGCGAATTTTTATAGAATTTTGTAACATCTTAAAATCTTGTCATGAAGTTATATTACAGTATTTTTGAGAGTTTTGATAAGAGAGATAGCCAATTTATATTTGGAACAGTGTATTGTATGAGCGAAAAATATAGCATTTCATTACTAACATTAGAAACTTGACGACTGAAGCGGAAAGTTGTAATTTTTCGTCGTGTGTGCACAACTATATAAGCAAGACGGGGTTAGGAAACCTGACAACCCAACTTCACTTTTTTCCTCCCTTTTCTCTCTCATCTCTTTCACCTCCTCACGTCTCTCTCTCTTGTGAACAGTGACTTTCGTCACCGAAGTTTCGATCACCTCATCGCCAGCGAGTAAAGGACCGTCGGGCCGTCGCGAGTGTAGCGCTGCAAACCCCGCCACCATTGTCGTCACCACGCACCCTCACATGCCGCCTAAAGCCTTGTCGGCGTGAACTTTGACCGCCAATTCACGGCAGTGCATGGTGACTTAACCGACACCGCCGGTGCGTCTGGCACCATCTCGCTGCCCTCTTCATGGTGGTGTGCCCAGATTCGGCATCCGACCACCGAATTCCAGCGAGAGATGACTGATCGGTGCGCTATCTTTTCGACAAAATTTTTCGACAATTAGTGCAGCTCTGGTAGAATCTGAAATAATCAGTGTGCTCTTTGACACTCGTATTTCGACGCGGTATGTTTAGAGCTCAATTTGGATTGTGTTTCGATGATAAGTCAAGGGTCCAAAATAGGTACCTTGAAATCTGAAAATTTAAGACGTTTGGTGATTTTAAATGCTTAAATCTGTGTTTTGTAGCATATGGACACCATGGATAATATCCCAACATCGCAAGGATCGTGATGGTATGTTTCGTTCATGAAATAGAAACTGAAATTTCGTGGGTTAAATAGTACCTATGAATAGTATTGGTGAACAGTAATTGAGACGTTTTTCAAGGAGATGTTCATAGCATACGGAGCAGTATTTCGGACGTGTATATCCTCTCCAGGACAGTTTTTCGTCATTCACGTAGGCACCGAGTGTCCGGAGGTAAGATAATATGATATTTAAATTGTAAAAGAATAGATTTTAATATTTATAATTGTATGAATGTATATCATAACAATGGTTTAAATTGTAGAAAAGTCTCATTAACGGGGAATGGGTATGATTGTGTAACTAGAAGTGTTAGTATCCATGTTTTAATATATATATATATATATATATTTATATATAGTTATAAGCATAATACCATCACCATCGACCTACAGTGCTATATTAGGTATTTTAAAATACTTATACAGTATTGTATATCCCATGTTTGTATATATCTATTTATATTGTAGGTACACTTGTATATACATATGTAATTATGCCCGTATGATTGAATGATTAAGCAAATATTACACTTGATATTTTGCAATGCTATCCGGATGGACATGTGTGTATATGTTAGTGTGTTGTAATTATTGTGCCGTAGCAAGGTAATGAGTATAATTTGACTTGTTATGACATATTGGGATTGCGTGTAATGACGCAATATATGATAACTGTAACACCCCCTTCCTTTTATTTCTATTCATGTGGCATACAGTACATTGAAATTATCAAAAACACAAAAATCAACGCTCTCTCATAGTGAAGCGAAGTTTTCATTTGTTCAAAAGAGTTTATAGAAAGTAACCACATAAATAGTAACAACTAAAATAGTATTATTTTTTTTTTTCTAAATAATTGTTATGCATTTTAATGAAATTAATATTTCAGAGTACACAGACGGAAATTACATAACAATGGCCTAAACTTTAGATATACTATGCCCTGTCCGAAAATCTTTGCCTCAACTGCACTTTCCGAAACCGCTACCGCAATATCGTAATCACCTGAAAAATAATAATCCCACAAAGGGGTGAGCACATCACATGACTCAATAAGATAATACAATACTTAAATAAAGGAAGGAGCATGTTACCTAAATCCCTACTATTTTGGCCATTTCACACAATTCCACACACACAAGTAAATGTATGTCCACATATCAATGTACGTGTACCGACAAGCATATGCTCAACAATGTACACAAGATATCATATCATCTCCTTTGGAACTCTAAGCACTATATCATCTATGAATTCTGTATAAATATCTCACTCAGAGTAATACTCCTCATGATATACCATACACAGATAATGCAATATCAATCAATATATTTTCTAAATGAATCACGTTATCACCTGTGTCCGTTTAAATTCTATTTCTATTCTTATCAACGAACACTTACATGACTATATAAAATCATTACATAGTTGTTCGTATAGATAACAACTAATATCGCGGCCCCATACATAGGAAATGCTTAGAAGCCGGCATAACCACACAATATCAATCACACACTCGGCCCGAGATAACCAGAATATCCTAAGCCCACCACCAATACCCACATAGGATATAAATATTCCAAACACCTAAATATAGATACAACCGAAAATATTAGTAAAAACGATAACACTGTTTCTGTATGCCATTTCCACTCTCGAAAGATTGGTGATAGGAATTTTATTGCGTTTACAAGTAATCAATTATACTTAGAAACATCATGGATCATGGTTGTTGCTCTAAGCCACTGGGCCATTTGGAGGATAGCTGTGGGTTCCACCTACTCCTCAGGGTACCACAGTTTTAACGTCACACCTCCATTAGAAACTGGCTTACAAGCCCAGCTGAGGGAGATGGAACATACATATCCGATCCACATATCACAATTATCTCAATACTGGTTCATTACCAGTCTATGTTATCATACATTTATATTATCTCCTTATTTTCACTGAATCAAAACAACCGAACAGTTGTACCATAATCACAAATACACGTATTTCATTCTTTATCCCATACTAGAGATTCTTTCACCTACATTAAACATTGACTATACTATTCTAAGGACACATATCAATCTAATCCTAATTATTCACTAAAGTATACCGACAATAACAATATAAACTCATAACATAGTTTCTGCACCATCATATTCTTACCGTATTCTTAACCATACGAATAAACATGTAACTAATATGTCGAATAACCTGTAAAACATCCAATGCGCATTTTTCACAATATTCTCAAGTTTCTCATACGATCTTTAATCTTATTATGAATTCACACATATTCTTTTCATTTCACCAACATATCGATGAGTTCAACAGGATTCTATATACTAGAAGTGAGGTGGCCTAGGCATTGCCTAACCCATTATCTTATTTAACTCCTAATTTTTTATTTTCAAGCTGATGCTAGCTTTCTATTTCTGCAAGCTTAAGTTCTCTCTCAAAGAATTGACACTTGCCAAGGTGTGATTAGACTTCCGCCGTTTTCGCAATTCACAATCATAACAATAATCTGTTTGTGACTGCAACTAAAGGTAATCCTAGACCCTCTACTACATATGAAAACCAGAATACAAAGGGAGGTCATGAATAGCTGTATGAATAGTATTTCTTATAGAAATTTGGCAAGAGTTTGCCTATACATATAAACTGCCCTACCTGCACAAGAAAACCAGGACAGTCCCCATACCAAATAAAACACAACGTGTTACTGCCTCATTGCAATTCACACTAACACAAACAACTCTTAGCAGATAGAAGTATTCTACCATACAGTTTGAATCTAATAGGCACACGAATTCATTTCTCTATAGATTTGTCATAATTAAGTAAATTATGGATCGTGGTTATAATATCCACCGTACACTTCAACATATGTATACAATGGTCATTCGCCCACACCGGGTTCCTCAGACCAACAGGATAATTAGTTCTACCATGGGTTGCACGTACCCAAGGACGCTATGAAAAACAGCCGCTTCCAACCATGGGTTCAACATACCCCGCGGGCACCATGGTTTTTATTATCATTTCTCAATTGCTGTGGGTTCAACATACCTCGAAAGGCACCACAGTCTTACTATCAATACAGACCTGCTGTGGGTTCAACATACCTCAAAGGGCACCACAGTCTTATTATCAATCCGGAGCTGCTGTGGGTTCAACATACCTCAAAGGGCACCACAGTCTTATTATAATGATACTGCCCCGTCCTAAGCGGCTTTACTAGGATAACGGAAAAACTATCAATCCATAATTATCCCCATTATACCAGTTATCCACACAAATTTATTCATAGTCGACTCAGTCATAGCAACATGACCATTTTGTCTACGTTAATCAAGCAGCATTTTAGTAATTTCATGATAGGTAATATAATTACCTATGCAACACATTTATTATTCCTTATATTCTAAAAGGACTTCATACGTATAGATTTGTCGTAAGGCTAGTAGTACTTAGTTATAAAAATATATTCCACTCTGGCATATAAATAAACCATAAGACAATCAAGATAAAACACAGAAATATATTACAATTCAAACACATGGATACACTATACCACTATTAATACAATTTCGCAGAAACATATTTTAATTGGTTATCATATATTGCGTCATTACACGCAATCCCAACACGTCATCACAAGTAAAAATATACTCATTACCTTGCTACGGCACAGTAATTATAATATACTAACGTATGCACACATGTTAATTCTAATAGCATTGCAAAATATCGAATGCAGCATCTACTCAATCATTCTATCATAAGGGCATAATTACGTATGTATATACAAGCATTCCTACCATATAAATATATGTAAATACAAACATGGGACATATAATGCCGTATAGGTATTTTAGAATACCTAATCTAGCACTGCAGGTCGACGGTAATGGTATTACGCTTATAACTATATATATATATATATATAACAAACGGATATTAACACTTCTAATTGCACAATCATGCCCATTCCCCATCAATGGGACTTATTAAAAACTATTATTATGATGTACATTCATGCAATTATAACTATTATAAATATTAAAAACTTATTTTTTCACAATTTAAATATTATATTATCTTACCTTTGGGCACCCAGTACCTATACGAATGATGAAAAACTGTCCCGGAGAAGGTATACGCGTTCGAAATACTCCTGCACATGCTACGAATTTTTTCTCAAAAAACGTGAAAGATATTGTTCACAGATACTATTTATAGATACTATTCAACCCACAAAATTTCGGTTTTCGTTTCATGAACGGAACACACCATCGCGATCCTTGCGATGTCGGGATGCTGTCCATGGTGTCACAAAACACAATTTAAAGCCTTCAAAATCACTAATCATCCTAAAAATTTAGATTTTAAGGTACCTACTTTGGACCCTAAAATCATCATCGAAACTCATTCCAAATTGAGATCTAAATATACCGCGTCGAAGTACGAGTGTCGGAGAACACACTGGTCAGTTCAGATTCCACCGGAGCTACACCAATCGCCGAAAATCTTGCCGGAAACACCCCTTCCTGATCAGCCTTCCCACGCCGGAATTCGGTGATCCAATGCCGGAACAGGGCACACCACCGTGAAGAGGGCGGCGAGACAGTGCCAGACGCGCCGGAGGTGTCGGTCAACTCGCCGTGGACCGCTGTGAATCGCCGGTCAAAGTTCACGTTGGCAAAGCTTCAGGCGGCATGTGAGGGCGCGTGGCAGCGGCGATCGGGGCGGGGTTGGCAGCGTTGCACTCGCGACGGCCCGGTGGTCCTCCACTCGTCGGTGGTGAGGTGATCCGAGGTCCGGTGACGAAAGTCACTGTTCACAGGAGAGAGAACCGTGGGGAGGAGAGAGAGAAGAGAGAGAAAAGGGAGGAAAAAAGTGAAATTCGTTTTTCGGGTTTTTCGACCCCGTCCCGCTTATATAGTCATGCACACACGACGAAAATTACAACTTTTCGCTTCCGTCGTCAAATTTCTGATAACGGTAATGAAATACTGTATTTTCTGCTCATACAGTACGCTATCTCGAATACAGGTCAACTCTCTCTCTTATCAAAACTCTCAAAAATACTGTATTATAACTCCATAACAGGGGTTTAAGAGTATAAAAATTTCAAGATGTTACAATAATTGATTAAAATATATTTTTGTGAATTTATATTAATAGTGATATAGTGTATCTATGTGCTTGGATTGGAATATATTTCTGTGTCTCATCTTGATTATGTTATAGTGTATTTATATACCGTGCGTATAAAGTCTTTTTAGAAGATAAGGGCTAATAAATGTGTTTTATAGGTAATTATATTGCCTATTATAAAATTATTAATGTGCCTTTTGATTAATGTAGGCAAAATGGTTATTTTATCATGATTAAGTCGACTAAGAATAAATCTGTATGGATAACTGGTATAATTGGGATAATTATGGATCAGTAGTTTTTCCATTACACTAGTAGAGCCGCTCAAGACGGAGCAGTATCATTATAATAAGATTGTGGTGCCCTTCAGGATATATTGAACCCACAGCAATTGAGAAATGAAAATAAAAACCATGGTGCTCGAGGGGTATGTTGAACCCATGGTAGGAAGCGGCTGTTTTCCATGGCGTTTTTGGGTACGTGCAACTCATGGTAGAACTATTTATCCTGTTGGTCTGAGGGACCTGGAGTGGGTGAATGACCATTATATATATATATATATTGAAGTGTACGGTAGATATCATGACCATGATCCATAATTTACTTAATTATGACCAATCTATAAGGAAATGAATTCGTGTGCCTACTAGATTCAAACTGCATGGTAGAATACCTCTAACTGCTAAGAGTTACTTGTGCTTGTGTGAATAGCAATGAAGTACTAACATGCTGTGTTTCATTTGGTACTAGGATTGTCCTGGTTTTTTTGTGCAGGTAGGGTAACTTATATGTATAGGCAAACCCTTGTCGAATTTCTATAAGAAATACTATTTATACAGCCATTTGTGATCTTCCCTTTGTATTCTAGTTTTAATATGTAGAGGAAGATCTAGGATTACCCTTATTTACAATCACAATCAGATTTTGTTATGATTATGAATTGCGGAAATTGTTGAAGTCCGATTACACCTTGACAAGTTCCAATTCTTTAAGAGAGAACTTAACTTTGTAGAAAAAGAAAGTTAGCATCAGCTTGAAAAAAGAAGAATTAGGATTTAAATAAGATAATGGGTTAGGCTATAGGCTGCCTCACTTCAAGTATATAGAATCTTGTCTAACCTACTGGTATGCTTGTAAAATGAAAATAATATGTGTGAGGCCATAATATATTAAAGATCATGCGAGATGCTTGAGAATATTATTGAAAAAGTACACTAGGTGTATTGCAGGTCATTTGATATATTAGTCTATACGTTTATACGTGTAGTTGAGAATACGGTAAGGATATGATAGTATAGGAACTATGTTATGAGTTTACGTTTGTTATTATCAGTGTACCTTAGCGAATGACTAGAATTGGATTGATATGTGTCCCTATAATGGTATAGTTATGATTTAAGTAGGTGAAAGAATCCCTAGTATGGGATAAAGAATGGTGGACATGTATTTGTGATTATGGTATAATTGTCAGCCTGTCTTGATATAGTAAGAATAAAGAGACAATGTAGATGTGTGATAAAATAGAATGGTAATGAATTAATATTGAGATAATTGAGATATGGAGATCAGACATGTATGTTTCCTCGCACACAGTTGAGTTTGTAAGCCAATTTATAATTGAGATATGATAGTAAGACTGTGGCACCCTGAAGGGTAGGTTGAACCCACAGCTGTCCTCTAAATGGCCTTGCGGGCTAGAGTAACATTTATGGTTCATGATGTTTTTAAGTATGAACGTTTACCTATAAATGCTAAGAATTACTAACACTAACTTTCCGAGAGTGGAAAGGCTATAGAGAAGAAGTGTTATCGTTTTTATTAATATCCTCGCTTGTATATGTATATAGATGTTTGAGATATTTCTGTCTTAAGTGAATATTGATTCTGTGCCTGGGATAATATGGTCATCATAGACCAAGTGTGTGGTTGGAATGGTATGGTCATACTGGTTTTCGATCAGCTCCTTCTTATGTGGCTGAGACATTTAGTTAATATCTATTCATATATCAAAGTATTGATTTTATATGGTCATGTAGGTATTTGTGATAAGAATAGAAAAAGAAATTAAATCAGTACATGTGAAGACGCTATTCAATTAGAATGCATATTGTTTGAATCTGCATAATCTGTGGTGTGGTATGTTATGAGGAGTATTACTCTGATTGAGACTGTTTATACAGAATTCATAGTTGAGACAGTGCTTAGAGTTTTAGATGATATGACATGATATCTTGTGTACATTATTGAGCACACGCTTGTTTGTACATGTACATTGATATATTGATATGCATTTAACTATGTATGTGGGATTGTATAAAATGGCCAAGATAAGTAGAGATTTAGGTAACACGCTCCTTCCTTTATTTAAGTATTGTATTATTTTACTGAGCAATGTGGTATGCTCACCCCTTTATGGGATTATTATTTTTCAGGTGATTACAATATAGTAATAGTGGTTCTGGAAAGTGCAATTGAGGTAAAGATTTCTGACGGGACATAATATATCTAAGGTTTAGTCCATTATTATGTAATTTCCTCTGTGCGCAATCTGAAGTAGTATTTCTATTAAACTGCATAACAATAGTTTAAAAGAAAAAATATATATATGAACAAAACAAACAATATTTTAATTGTTATAACTTATGTGGTTATTTTTCATAAACTTTTTAGATAAATGAAAACTTCACTTCACTACAAAAAAGCGTTGATTTTGCCTTTTCGATAACTACAATGCATTACAGGCCATGTGAATAGGAATGAATGGAAGGGGGTGTTACAAATTTTTATAAGAATTACTATTTCTTTGGTTAAGTGACACTATTTATGTGGTTAATTACTATTCATATGACCATTTGTATCTATTCATTTATAGGAGTGCTATTTTAGTGAATAGTTTAAAATGAACAAACACTGGGTAGTATTTTATCCTAACTAGTTATTAATTATGTGCTTAGAACGTGATATTCACTAAATTACTAGTTAGAATTTTGTATTTCTTACTAATTAATTTTGCATTACTCACCTTATTATTGAATATTATTTTTCAGATAATGTTAGTAGAGCGGTAGATCCATAGAACACCTCTGAGGCTAGATTGGTGTAGACAAAGACATACTATTATTTGTAATAGATTTTAATTTTTTTTGTAAAATAAATATTTATGATATAAAAATGTGTATATTGAAATCGTAATAAAAAAAAAAATTCCAAAGAAAGTTCTATTTTTTCATCACTGTTTTTCAGTAATTAAAATTAATATCACAAATATCTACTTTTAATATACATATATATATATATATATGTATATCTTGGTATATCTTTATATATTTGGGTTATTGGTACCATAAGTCAATTGGCTCAATCAGTTTTATTTCAACAGTTTTAAAGTGCGTTAATTCATTTTCGGCAACAAAATGATGGTTCAACACAATTTGGATTAATTTTGCATAAAATGTTCACATTTTGACGTATGTTTTATCATTTTCAAAGTGACGCACATGTTTTAAGGCAATTTGTTGCATTTTTGAACAAAATTGTGTTGTTTTAAAGCATCTCACATCATTTTCATGAAGAACGATTGCGTTTAAAAGTAATTTCAAGCATTTTATTGCATTTGCAGAGAAGATGTGATGGTTTTAAAGCATTTGGTTGCGTGTTTTGTGAAAATGGTAATGTTCTTAAGCAACTTGACACATTTGCGACTAAAATGAAGATGTTTTTGGATAAAATTGGGATTCGGTAGCATTTTTCTACTAGAAAGTGACGTTTTAAATGAATGTTAAATCATTTTTAAGTGAAATGCATACATTTCAATGCAATTTATTGCATTTTTGGGTAAAACAATGACATTTTAATGCACGTTATATCATTTTTGGCAAAAATAGCTTTCGTTTAAACCAACTTCAAGCATTCAATTGCGTTTTATTGATTAAATGAATTTGAGTGTGTTTAGACCACAATTCCAAAGATTGAACAAAGAATAAGTGAAAATACAAGTAGATAGAAAATATATCAACGGAGCAAATGAGTAGCTTTTTTCTTATTTTACCTTTAAATATTTACACATCTTAGGTTTATATATGCAACATCTTAACGGCTTGGTACAAACTTACTTTACTTTTCTAACAACTAGGTACAGCATATAACAACACATCTTTCAAATTCAAAAAACTAGTTGTTATTTTGTCTTTTAATGACTAGTTTTTAAACACTTGAAATGGGTTTTCGGCTTGATGTGGGCATCCATAAACTAAGCCAGGGAGTTATTTAGGCATTTCTTCGTTCTTTGAATCTTCACTCTCAATCTCTTCATCTTCAACACATTTTATCATTTTTGGAGTGATGCACATGTTTTAAAGTAATTTGTTGCATTTTTGAACAAAATTGTGTTGTTTTAAAGCATCTCACATCATTTTCGTGAAGAACGGTTACGTTTGAAAGCACTTTCAAGTGTTTCATTGCATTTGCAGAGAAAATGTGACGTTTTAAAGCATTTGGTTGCATATTTTGTGAAAATGGTAGTGTTCTGAAGCATGTTAATGCATTTACGGCTAAAACAGAGATGTTTTTAGACAAAACTAGGAATTGTGCCGTATTTTCGCAAAAATGGCGATGTTTTAAAACACATTAATTCCTTTTTGGTAAGAGAACGATGGCTCGACAAAATTTGTAGCAATTTTGGATAAAATGTTCACATTTTAAAGAACGCTTTATCATTTTTGGAGTGACACACATGTTTTAAAGAATTTATTATATTTTTTGTTAACTTTGATGATCAAAGTATAAGAAGTGAGCTTGAGAATTTTAGCCAATGAGAGAAATATGAAGAAGATGAGAGAATTATTTTTCTTAATTAAAAGAATAATGTTACAAGGATTTAAATAGGCAAACAACCAACAGTTATAATTATTTTTCCGAGGTAGCAAAGTTGTAATACAGAAAATAAACTAAACAAATTACTTACAAGTCATAAAGCAATGTTTTCTTTTTCTACTAATTGCAAAACAACTTCCAATGTTCACCATCTTCAAATCTGAATGTTTGAATTCTTCTCTTTGGCTACTAAAGATGCTAATTAAGATTAGGATGCTAATTAGGATGTTGACTGAGATGATGATTTGGATACACAGATTCCAATGCAGCACGGTTACGATGCTGACATAAATCTTGAGATTGGTCAATCGGCTCAATCAATTTTATTTCAACACTGCCCCTCAAGTTGGGCTTGAATATGTTACTCAAGTTCAACTTGTTTATTGCCACCCCGATACGTTTTTTAGTATGAGCCTTTGTGAACAAGTCTCCTAGTTGATCTTCACTTTGAATATAAAGGGTGCAGATGGTTTTGTTATGAACTTTCTCCCTAATAAAATGACATTCCATCTCAATGTGCTTTGTCCTCTCATGGAATACCAGATTGGATGCTATGTAGATTGCTGCTTTGTTGTCACAAAATAGTTTCATTGGCACCTTAGTCTTGAACCACAAATCTTGAACTAAAGCCTTCAACCAAATCAGCTCACATGTTGTACTTGCCATAACTTGATACTCTGCTTCTGCACTTCACCTTGCTACTACACTCTATTTCTTACTCTTTCAAGTTACCAAGTTTCCTCTAACAAATGTGCAATATCCTGTTGTTGATTTTCTATCTTCAACATTTCCAGCCCAATCTGCATCACTATATGCTAGGATCTCGGGGTGACCATTCGTTTGCATGTGTAAACCTTGTCCTAGTGTTCCTTTAAGGTAGCATAGGATCTTATTCACCATGTCCATGTACTTGGTCATTGGTTGTTGCATAAATTGATTGACCTGATTCACAACAAAGCTAATGTTAAGTCTAGTAATGGTTAAATAAATTAACTTACTAACAATTCGTTGTATTGCTTGATATTCTGAAATGGCTTGGGCTTCTTTTGTTTGTCTTCTTCTTTGTCATTTCGCTTGTAGGTGCTTTTGATTGGCATTGAAGCTATCTTAGCACCTAGTTTACCTATTTCACCTAGTAGATCAAGTGTATATTTTCTTTGGCATAGAAATAGTCCTTTTTTGGAATGGGCAATTTCTATTCTTAGAAAATATCGTAAGTATCCCAAGTCTTTAATGTCAAAATCAGATTTAAGATATGATTTAATGCAACTAATGCCTGTTTGGTTACTACCAATAATGATAATATCATCGACATAAATGAGAATCGCCGTTATTCCATCTTTGAAATGTTTAGAGAATAAAAAGGAATCAGCCTCACTTTTAATGAAAACTTGGCAACTGAGGACATTATGTAATTTGGAGTACCAGGCCCTAGGGGATTGTTTAAGGCCATAGATGGCCTTTCTAAGCTTACAAACATGACATTTGGGAATGTCACTCCCATACCGTTTAGGTATTCTCATATATACTTTCTCTTCTAATTCACCTTGTAAGAAGGCATTTCTTACATCCATTTGGTACAATGGCCAATCATAATTAACAGCTAAAGACATAAGGACTCTCATGGAATTCATTTTAGTTACGGAAGCAAAAGTGTTGGTGTAATCAATGCCATAGGTTTAAGTGAAAACTTTGGCCACTAACCTAACCTTATATTTTTAAACAGTCCCATCACTCCTAAACTTGGTTTTATATACCCATTTACAATATACAACTTGCTTCCTTTTAGGAAGTGGAACAATATCCCAAGTTTGATTTCGAATTAGAGACTTCAACTTTTCATTCATTGCATTTCTCCAAATTGGGCTAATTTGTGTGGAAAAAATATATTAATGAAGAAATGAAGAAAATTCAAATGTGAAAGAAAGTATTGATGAAAGAATAAAGAAGCTTTTTTTTTTTCTTTTTCATTTACAATGATGTGTTTACATACATAAGTTTGTAACAGCTAATTTTTCAAATTTTTTTACTGTTACTGTTCACAATAATTATTGTGCATATGGTCATTATTCAAATAGCTAGTTTATGTCTTCTTGTGTCCACTTTCTCTATATGCTTGTAATATGCCTTCTAGATTGTGTGAAATGATGATGAGTCAACCAAAATCTATTTAGCTGTTGTAACTATCATTTTCAACACTCCCCCCTCAACTTGATCTTGAACAAATTGATCAAGTTCAACTTGCTAATGAACTTATGGAGTTGTCGAATACTTGGAGGTTTGGTGAATACATTTGCCAATTGATCTTCACTCTTAACATAACGCATTGAGATTTTCTTGTTCAAATACTTTTCTCTTATAAAGTGACAATCTACCTTTGTGTACTTTGTTCTCTCATGAAACACCGGATTGTTTGCAATATGTATTGCTGACTTATTGTCACAATGCAGCTTCATTGATGCCACTACCTTAAAACCCAAATCTTTAACCAATGCCTTCAACCATATCAATTCACTAGTGGTTGAAGCCGTTGCTCTATATTCAACTTCGGCACTTGATTTGGCCACCATGGTTTACTTTTTAATCTTCCAATCACCAAATTCCCACCAACAAAAGTGCAATATTCAATTGTAGACTTGCGATCTTCAATACTTCCTGCCCAATCAGCATCAGTATAGGCTAGAATTTGGTGATATCCATGTTTTTTCATGAGTATTCTTTGTCCTGGTGTTCCTTTGAGATATTTAAGTATTCGTTCTACCATTTTCATGTGATTGGTCATTGGATATGTCATGAATTGGCTCACCTGATTCATAGCAAAAAATGCCAGGTCTAGTAATAGTTAAATAAATTAACTTACCCACAATTCTTTGATATTGTTTGACGTCTTGAATTAGCTTGCCCTCTTTCTTTTTGGCTTGTCCTTCAATTGGTGTTGAAACTCTCTTCCCTCCAAGCTTATCTGTTTCTTTTAAAAGATTAAGTGTGTATTTTTTTTAGGATAGAAAAAGTCCTTTATTAGAATGAGCAATTTCTATACCTAAAAAATATTGTAAGTATCCAAGGTCTTTAATATCAAAAGTAGACTTTAAATAGTTTTTAGTATTTTTTATTCCTAAAGTATCACTCCCAGTTATAATTATATCATCTACATAGATTATTACAGCCGTAATACCATTATTAAAGTGTTTGATGAATAAAGAATTATCAGCACTACTAATCTTGAAATGTTGAGAAGTTAATGCACCTTGCAACTTAGAGTACCAAGCTCTAGGTTATTGTTTTAAGCCATAAATGGCTTTTCTAAGTTTACACACATGTGTTCTTGGTACTTTGATGTTGTATCCTTGTGGAATATCCATGTAAACCTCTTTCTCTAATTCCCCTTGGAGAAAAGCATTACGAACATCGATTTGATACATTTCTCATTCATAATTAGTGGCTAAGGACAAGACAACTCTAATGGTGTTTATTTTGGCCACTGGTGCAAATGTCTCAGTGTAATCTAAATCATAAGTTTGAGTGAATCCTTTGGCAACCAATCTAGCTTTATGTTTTTCAACAGAACCACCACTCTTCAACTTAGTTTTGTACACCCACTTACACCCAACTATCTTCTTACCTTGAGGAAGAGGAACAATTTTCCATGTTTTATTTCTAGCTAAAGTATTCAACTCCTCATTCATAGCATTTCTCCAAATATGAATGTCCTTGGCTTCATTGTAATAAGATATCTCTACTAAACTATCCAATTTGGTTAAAAAAAACTCTATAACTCTCTTTGACATTATCTAAAGTATAATAATTTTCTATGGGATGTGCTGTGACCTTGTTCCCATAAAACAATACCCTATTTTTCTTCCATTCGGATAAGGACTTCATAATTCTTTAAGATTTCTTAATTGGAAAATTTTGATCATGTGATGGAAAATGGACTCTCTCTCATTTTGATCAACCTGTGAAGAATTAAATGGGATTTCATTTAATTCAGCATTAGGTTGCTCATCACTAGGTGTTTCCTCATTTTGACTTTCACTAACTATGTTTTGTTCTTCATTTGATTATAATGATTCACCAATATCATCATTTTGTGGTGGTAAACCTTGAGAGTTAGAATCCTCATTTTTACTCTCATTCAAACCAATTCCACGATTATTGATTTGATCATTATTTCTTAATAAACTTAATCGGTTATCCACAATAGATAAAGAAAGAGGATCTTCGGTTTCCCCCTCATTTCTCACTTTATCAAAGTATGAATCATTTTCTAAAAATGTAACATTTCTTGAGAGAAATTTCTCATTTGTACATAGATCTAAACATGCATAACCCTTTTTATCGATGCAATACCCCAAAAATATACACTTTACACTCCTATGACTCAATTTATTTCTGGCATGATTAGGGATATGAACATAACAAGTACAACTAAATACCTTAAGGTAAGATAAGTTTGGTTGTCTATTATACAAAAACTCAAAAGGAGATTTTCTATTTAATAATTTAAAAGGCATTCAATTAATCAAATGTATGGCAGTGAGAATGGCTTCATTCTAATATCTTTTGGGGACATTATAATAAAACATCTAAGATGTGCCAATTTTTTCGTTCGACTACACCATTTTGTTCGGGTGTGTAAGGACAAGTTGTTTGGTGAATTATTCCTAAGGTTTTCAAGTAATCCTCAAACGCATTACTAGTGTATTCTCTCCCATTATCAGTCCTAAGAATCTTAATCCTTTGGCCAAATTGATTTTCAATTAAGGATACAAATTCTTTAAAATATGATAAGGTCTCTAATTTATTTTTAATCAAATATATCCAAGTGTATTTAAACTTGTGGTCAATGAATGTCACAAAATATTTAAAGCTATTATGAGATTCTACAGGAGAAGTCCATAAATCAGAGTATATAAGATCAAAAGTTTCATTATAATAAGTTTCAGAATGTATAAAAGGAAGTTTAGTTTGTTTTCCTAAATTACAGGCCCTATATTGTTTAAAATCACTAAACTTCATATTCGAAATCATTTTGCACAGAATGTTGCTAGGAAGATGTCCTAATCTTGCATGCCAAAGTTTTTAAAGTCCACGATCTTCTTCAACTCTAAGAGCATGATTAGTGCTATCCAAAAAATATAGGCTGTCGTGTAGTCTTCCCTC
The DNA here is from genome assembly GCA_032402905.1 of Khaya senegalensis. Taxonomy (NCBI): domain Eukaryota; kingdom Viridiplantae; phylum Streptophyta; class Magnoliopsida; order Sapindales; family Meliaceae; genus Khaya; species Khaya senegalensis. The sequence continues at coordinate 2,533,026 of CP135546.1, read as the reverse complement.
ACCAATCTTCTTCTTCCCAGTTAGTATGTTCTGAAATATCACTTTATTGGATCAAAGATGACACAACAATTTAAGTCTTTTGTTATCTTGCTAACCGACAACAAATTTGATGAGAAATTTGGCATATAAAGGCCTTTTGTTTCCTTAGATAAAATTTTAATGTCTCCTAGTCTCTTAATAGGTAAATCACTACCATTTGCTATTGTTACATTTCTAAAGTTTCCTAAGGTTTATATTTTAAATGCCTTATTTTTATTTCTAAACATATAATTAGTAGCACTTGAATCAATAATCCAAGAGTCAAAATTAAAATATGAGTTGGAAACTATACCTTAAGAGGAGTTTGGGAGATGGTTCTAAAGTAGCTTTGCCAAATCCTCAAGGAGTTTTAAGTTGTCTTTTTCAATTGCATTTTGAGCACTTTGTGGTGGTGCCTTCTCCTTGTAATTGTTTGGCCTAAGATGTGGATTAAGGATCCAACATTTTTCTTTAGTATGACCTAGCATCTTGCAATGGCCACACTTTCAACATTTGTCCTTGGGGTTGTGCATTCATCCATATTTATCGCACTTAGCCTTGACTTTCACTCCTTGAACTATCATACCTTCTTCCTTGTTATCTACCAAACTACCTCTTTCTACCTTGTTGGAGTTCCCATTTAAAATTTTTCTTTGCATGTACTCTTTATTCACCTTGTTTACAACATCATCATAATGGGGCAAAGGCTCAATTCTAAGGATATGGTTTCTAAGATCATTGTAGTCAAAATCCAAACCCATCAAATATGATATTACAATATCCTCATTGGCTCTTTTTTCTACTTCTTCAATACTGGTGGTATTCGGCCTTAAGGATTAAAGTTCATCCCATGTCTCCTTCATTTTAGTGTTGTACTCTATTAGATCACCTCCACCTAGATTGATATTGTTGATGAAGTGCTTCAACTCATATATTCTCATCAAGTTTCCTTGATGACCAAATTGCCTCTTGATAGATTCCCAAAGTGCTTTAGATGATTCAGCTATTGAGAATGCACCTACCAAGAACGGTTCCATAGAATTCAAAATCCATGTATACACCGAGTTGTCATTATGACACCAATCTTCATATTCCTCACTTGATGTGTCGATGGGCTTTGTGATTTTTCCATTGACAAAGCCTAATGCTCGTTTTCCACTTAATGCTCTTTCAGCGGGATTGAGCCAAATTGAATAATTTTTTCCATTCAAGAGAAACGTGGTAAGTTTCAAGGTGGTGTTACCTTCATTATCAACTCCCTTGAAGGAACTCTTGTTCTTGGTGTTGTATGACGAGCCCTCCTTTTCTTTTTTTTAATTCGACTTTCAAGGGGAATGTTTTGATGCATCAAAAATCAACAAATAACAAAAGATGAAAGGTAGATTTAGGATGAAACTTGCTCTGATACCATGTGAAAAAAATATATTAATTAAAAAATGAAGAAGATTTAAATGTGAAAGAAAGTATTGATGAAAGAATAAAGAAACTTTTTTTTTTTGGTCTTTTTCATTTACAATGATGTGTTTATATACATAAGTTTGTAACAACTAGTTTTTCAAATTTTTTGACCGTTACTGTTCACAACAGTTACTATGCATAACGGTCACTATTCAAATGGCTAGTTTATGTCTTCTTGTGTCAACTTTCTCTATATGCTTATAATATGCCTTCTAGATTGTGTGAAATGATGATGAGTCAACCAAAATCTAATTAGCTGCTGTAACTATCATTTTCAACAATTTGAGCCTCTTGGTAACTAAAAAATTCTCGAATATCATCAGTGGCATTTAGAAAAACTTTATACTGATCTTTAATGTGATCATGAGTATAGTAGCTTTGAATAGAGTGATTGATCACATAGTTACCATTAAAAAATAGTTTAGTTTTCATCCATTTATAAGTTAGTCTTTTAATCCGAGTAGATCTTCTAAGTGTAGGTAGTTCCTGTGTAGCATGATTATCACTACCTAGAAATTGATCTAATGTGTCATGGTTACTAATTTGGTCATCTCTAAGGTGATCTGAATCAATCTCATCATGAAATGACTCATCTTGGGCAAAAGTAGGTTAATTCTCATCATCTGTTTGTCTAAGAGAGTAAGGATTATTCTCATTTTGAGATGATTCCTCTTGAACTTCTAGCTTGTTATGGACATTCTTTCTAAGTTCAGGAATGGGTCATTTTGTGTGGATAGTATTAATAACAGGACTAGGGGTGAAATTATTCGCATTCTCCCCCTTACTTTGGATTCAAGTTCATGTTTTTTGTAATAAAGTTCATGTTCTAAAAATGTAACGTTTCTAGATACAAACAACCTATTTATCTTCGAGTCAAAGTATCTATAACCCTTTTGGGTTGTGGCATAACCTAGGAATATGCATTTTTGACTTTTATAACTAAGTTTGTTTCTATTGCTACAAGGAATATGGATATAACATATACATCCAAAAATTTTAAGATATGAAAGATTTGGTTTCTGCTTAAACATTACCTCATTTGGAGTCTTACCCTTTAGAACCTTTGTAGGTGTTCTATTTATCAAATGAACAACCGTGAGGATGGCATTGCTCCAGAAATGTTTAGGAACATTATGGTAGAACATCATTGATCTTCCAACTTCAAGGATATGTCTATTCTTCCTCTCTGCCACTCTATTTTGTTCTAGAGTGTATGGGCATATAGTTTGATGTATAATCCCTTCACTTACTAAATATTCCTTAAATGAATTATTGACATATTCTCCATTATTTTCAGTTCTAATCATTTTGATTTTTCTGCCAAATTGGTTAGCGACAAAGAGTATAAAACGATTAAAGCATGATAATGTGTCCGATTTACATTTTGAAAGGCATACCCAAGTATATCTAGATTTATGTTTCATAAATGTAACAAAATATCTATAGTTATCATGTGATGTCAAAGGAGCAGTCCATAAATCAAAGTGAATTAATTCAAAAATTACATTCATATTTCGATAGTACAAAATGAAGTCTAGTTTGTTTTCTTAAAATACATGTTTCATACTTAAAAATGTGACAATTATTTAAATTAGGAACTAAACAATTCAAAATGTGATTAGAAGGATGTCCAAGTCGTGCATGCCATAGCTCATGTGAATTAATTTGTTTAGTGACTCTAAAAACTTGTTTTGCGTCATTTAGTATGTAAAGACCATTTTGAGCACAACCTTCACCAATCTTCTTCCCAATAATAATATCTTGAAAAATTATTTTTTAGTGAAACGCATACATTTTAATGCAATTTATTGCATTTTTTGACAAACTAACGATGTTTTAATGCATGTTATTATTTTCGGTAAAAGCAGCTTTCGTTTAAACCAACTTCAAGCATTCAATTGCAATTTTAGGAAAAAAAAGGTGATATTTCAGAGCATTGTGCTATATTTTGGCAAAATTGTGATGTTTTAAATCACTTTAATTCATTTTTGGTAAGAGAATTTATGCAAATCAAGGAGTAAATGAAAGTCAATTAGACGTCTTCGATGTCAACAAGGTCAAAATATCTAATCATGAGTCAATGGAATCATTAGAGTAGCCTAGTGGACCTATAACAAGGAGTCGTGCAAAAAGACTTGAAACAGTCCTCTTTACGCACGTTCAAAAGTTTTTATGTGAAAATGGGGTGCACAATGACATTGAGGGAGTCCCGCAACTTATTACTATTATTTATGCATGTTTAGAATAATTAATTAGAAAAGTTAGCTATTATTTAGGAAGTTAATTAGCTTAATTTATTTTAATTATCTTTACTAATTAAGCTATCTAATAATTGGCTAATGTGAAAGAAAATATTAATGAAAGAATAAGGAAACTTTTTTTTTTTTTAGTAAACCAAAATCCATATTATTTGCTATAACTATCATTTTTTCAACCCTCCCCCTCAAGTTGGGCTTGAACAAATTGATCAAGTTCTACTTACTAATAAACTTATGGAGTTATTGAATGCTCGAAGGTTTGGTGAACACATCTGCCAATTGATCTTCACTCTTGATATAAGGTATTGAGATTGTCTTGTTCAAATACTTTTTTCTTATAAGGTGACAATCTACCTCTAAGTACTTAGTCCTCTCATGAAATACCGAATTGTTTGCAATATGTATTGCCGACTTGTTGTTACAATGTAACTTCATAGGTGCCTCCACCTTAAAACCCAAATCTTCAACCAATGCCTTCAACCATATCAATTCATTAATGGTTGAAGCCATTGCTCTATATTCAACTTCAACACTTGATTTGACCACCACGATTTGCTTCTTATTCTTCCAAGTCATCAAATTTATACCAATAAAAGTGCAATAGACTTATGATATTTAATACTTCCTACACAATCAACATTCGTGTAGGTGAGAATTTGGTGATGTCCGTATGTTTTCATGAGTATTCCTTGTCCTGGTGTTTCTTTGAGATATTTGAGTATTCGATCCACCATTTCCATGTGATTGGTCATTGGACATTTCATGAATTGGTTCACCTGATTCACAGCAAAAGAAATGTTAGGTCTAGTGATGATTAAATAAATTAGCTTGCCCACAATTCTTTAATATTACTTGATGTCTTGAATTGGCTTGCCCTCCTTCTTTTTTTTGGCTTGTCTTTTAATTGGAGTTGAGGCTACCTTCCCTTCAAGCTTACCTATTTCTTTCAAAAGATCAAGGGTGTATTTCTTTTGAGATAGAAAAAACCTTTATTAAAATGGACAATTTCTATACTTAAGAAATATCATAAGTATTCAAGATCTTTAATATTAAAGTAGACTTTAAATAATTTTTAGTGCTTTTTATTCTCAAGGTATCACTTCCCATTATAATTATATCATTTATATAGATTATCACAATTGTAATACCATTATTAGAGTGTTTGATGAATAATGAATGATCAGCATTAGTAATAGTCTTAAAGTGTTGAGAAGTTAATGCACATTGCAACTTAAAGTACCAAGCCCTAGGTGATTGTTTTAAGCCATAAATGGCTTTTTTAAGTTTACATAAATGTGTTCTTGATACTTTGATGTTGTATCTTTGTGGAATATCCATGTAAACCTCTTCCTCTAATTCCCCTTGGAGAAAAACATTTTGAATATCTATTTGATACATTTTTTATTCATAATTAATGGCTAAGGACAAGATAATTTTAATAGTGTTCATTTTGGCCTTTGGTGCAAATGTATCAGTGTAATCTAAACCATAAGTTTGAGTGAATTCTTTAGCAACCGATCTAACATTATGTTTTTCAATAGAACCATAACTCTTCAACTTAATTTTGTACACCTGCTTACACCCAACCATCTTTTACCTTGAGGAAGAGGAACAATTTCCCATGTTTTATTTTTTAGTTAAAGCATCCAACTCCTCATTTATGGCATTTCTTCAAATAGGAATGTTTGGCCTCATTGTAGTGAGATGGCTCTTATAAACTATCCAATTTGGTTAGAAAAACTCTATAACTCTTTTTAACATCATCTAAAGTATAATAATTTTCTATAGGATGTGCTATGACCTTGTTCCCATAGAAGAATACGCTATTTTTCTTCCATTCAGATGGGGACTTCCTAATTCTTTGAGATCTCCTTAGTAGAAAATTTTGATCATGTGATGGAGAAGTGGAATCTTTCATTTTAATTAACCCGCGCAGAACTAAATAGGATTTTATTTTGAGAATCTAATTGAGCATTAAGTTGCTCATCACTAGATGTTTCCTCACTTTGACTTTCACTAACTATATTTTGTTCTTTATTTGATTCTAATGATTCATCAATATCATTTTGTGGTGTTAAATCTTGAGAATTAGAATCCTAATTTTCACTCTTATTCAAACCAACTCGATGATTGTTGATTTCATCATTATTTCTTAATGAACTCAACCAGTTAGCCATAATAGATAAAGGAAGAGGATCCTCGGTTTCCCCCCTCATTTCTCACCTTGTCAAAGTAAGGATCATTTTTTAAAAATGTAACATTTCTTGAAAGAAATTTCTTATTTGTACAAGGATCTAAACATTTATAACCCTTTTTATAGATGCAATACCCTAAAAATATTTACTTGACACTCCTATGACTCAATTTGTCTCTAGCTTGATTAGGGATATAAACATAACAAGTATAGTTAAATACCTTAAGATAAGATATGGTTGTCTATTATACAGAAACTTAAAAGGAGATTTTTCATTTAACAATTTAAAAGGCATTCGGTTAATCAAATGTATGGCAATGAGAATGGCTTCATTTCAATATCTGTTGGAGATATTGTAATGAAACATTAATGATCTTCCTACATCTAAGATGTGCCAATTTTTTCATTTGACTACACTATTTTATTCAGGTGTGTAAGGATAAGTTGTTTGGTAAACTATCCCTAAAGTGTTCAAGTAATTCTTAAATGCATTACTAGTGTATTCTCCCTCATTATTAATCCTAAAAATTTTAATCTTTTTGCCAAGTTAATTTTTAATTAAGGATACAAATTCTTTAAAACATGATAAGGTGTCCGATTTGTTTTTAATCAAGTATATCCAAATGTATCTAGACTTGTGGTCAATGAATGTCACAAATATTTAAAGCCATTACGAGATTCTAAAGGAGAAGTCCATAAATCAGAGTGTATAAGATCAAAAGTTTGATTATAACAAATTTTCAAATGTACAAAAGGAAGTTCTTGTTTTCCTAGATTACAGGCCCTATATTGTTTAAAATTACTAAACTTCACATTCGAAATCATTTTGTATAGAATGTTGCTAGTGTGGAAAAAATATATTAATGAAGAAGATTCAAATGTGAAAGAAAGTATTGATGAAAGAATAAGGAATCTTTTTTCTATTTTTTTCATTTACAATGATGTGTTTATATACATAAGTTTATAATAGCTAGTTTTTCAAATTTTTGACCGTTACTGTTTACAACGACTACTGTGCATAACGATTACTATTCAAACGGCTAGTTTATGTCTTTTTGTGTCCACTTTCTCTCTATGTTTGTAATGTGCTTTCTAGATTATGTGAAATGATGATGAGTCAACCAAAATCTATATTAGTTGCTGTAACTATCATTGTCAACACTCCCCCTCAAGTTGGGCTTGAATAAATTAATCAAGTTCAACTTGTTAATGAACTTGTGGAGTTGTTGAATACTTGGAAGTTTTGTGAACACATCCGCCAATTGATTTTCACTCTTGACGTAAGGCATTGAGATTATCTTGTTCAAATACTTTTCTCTTATGAAGTGACAATCTACCTCTATGTGCTTAATCCTCTCATGAAACACCGAATTATTTACAATATGTATTGCAGACTTATTGTCACAATGTAGCTTCATGGGTGCCTTTATCTTAAAACCCAAATCTTCAACTAATGCCTTTAACCATATCAATTCACTAGTGGTTGAAGCCATTGCGCTATATTCAGCTTCGGCACTTGATTTGGCCACCACGGTTTGCTTTTTACTCTTCCAAGTCACCAAATTCCCATCAACAAAAGTGCAATATCTAGTTGTAGACTTGCAATCTTGAGTACTTCCTACCTAATCAGCATCTGTATAGGCTAGAATTTGGTGATGTCTATGTTTTTTCATGAGTATGCCTTGTCTTGGTATTCCTTTGAGATATTTGAGTATTGGGTCTACCATTTCCATGTGATTGGTCATTGGATATGTCATGAATTGGCTCACCTGATTCATAGCAAAAAAAATACCAGGTCTAGTAATGGTTAAATAAATTAACTTACCCACAATTATTTGATATTGTTTGATGTCTTGAATTGACTTTCCCTCTTTCTTTTTAGCTTGTCCTTCAATTGATGTTGAAACTCTCTTCCCTCCAAGCTTACCTGTTTCTTTCAAAAAGTCAAGTTTGTATTTCCTTTAAGATAGAAAAAGCCCTTTAGTAGAATAAGTAATTTCTATACCTAGAAAATACCGTAAGTATCCAAAGTCTTTAATATCAAAAGTAGATTTTAAATAGATTTTAGTGCTTTTTATTCCAATTTCTATACCTAGAAAATACCGTAAGTATCCAAGATCTTTAATATCAAAAGTAGACTTTAAATAGTTTTTAGGACTTTTTATTCCTAAAGTATTACTTCCGGTTATAATTATATCATCTACATAAATTATCACAACCGTAATATTGAAGATATTGAGATTGAAGATTCAAAGAATGAAGAAAAGCCCAAATAACTCTTTGACTAGTCTATGGATGCCCACATCAAACCCGAAGCTCATTTCAAGTGTTTTAAAAGCTAGTCATTAAATGACAAAATAACAACTAGTTTTTGTAAGTCACTAAAAGATAAACATAACAACTAATTTTTTGAATTTAAAATATATGTTGCTATATATTATGCCTAGTTGTTGGAAAAGTAAAGTATGCTTGTACCTATCCGTTAGGATGCTGTATATATAAACCCATAATGTGTAAATATTAAAAAATTAAATGAAAAACTATTCTTTTTTTCTCTTACTATATCTTCTATCTACTTGCATTTTTATTTAGTTTTTGTTGAATTTTTGAAATCTTGAGTTAAACACTTAAATTTATTTAATCAACATGGTATCAGAGCTTGGCAACATCTAGGAAAGTTCTTTTTCATCATCTTTCTCTTTTTCCCTCTCTCTTGTTTGTGTGTTCAATCTCCATTGTGCAAGGCCAAGTTGTTGAAATTGGAATGGCAGCATAAGAGGGAAGTAGTTCTACCAAGGAAGAGAGTTTTTTCAACGTTGATTCCAACTACAAAATCACCACCAAGCTTACTACCTTCCACCTCAATGGAAGGAATTATTCTACATGGGTGACAAATGCTACAAGGGTCTTATTGGACATGAGAGTTCTTGGATTTATTGATGGAGAAATTAATCAACTTAAGGTGGGAGATAAAGAATATGCTGAATGGAGATATGTTGATAATCTCGTCATCACTTGTATTATCAACTCCATTGATCAATCCTTGGTTGGTGCCTTCAACAAAGCCAAAACTGCCAAAGACCTTTGGAATGCACTTGCTAAAAGGTTCAGGAATCAAGGAAATCTCTTGAAAGTCTATGAGTTGAGGGAAAGCATCACAAATACCAAGATGAATGGGAGTGATTTTCTTTCCTACTCCAACAAAATCAAGGAAGCATGGGATGAATTGAAGAAAAAGGCCAATGAAGATCTTGTTTGTTTCTTCTTGGTAGGATTCGGGCCTAGTTTTGGAGACCTTAAAAATCAAATTCTAAGGAATAAGGAGATGACATCGTATGATGATGTGGTGAATATTGTGGATAAGGAATTGATGGCTAAATAAGCATTTGATAGAGATGAGCCCAAAATTGAGAAATGTGGATTTATGCAGGCAAAAGAAGAAGCAATGATAACTCAAGGGTTGAAAGAGAGCAAAACCATAAAGTGTGAAAGATGTGGAAGGATAGGACACATTAAAAGAAATTGTAAGTTTTGTAATCACTTGAGGAAGGAGAATAAAGCCAAAATTTCATAAGAATTACAGCACGTATCAGAGATAGACTTGTCCACAAACCTCATTGAGCAATTTACAAAATTTCTTTAATCTCAAAGGTTGAGCACCTCTCAAGGTTTGATTTCTAGTTTATCTTTAAATATTGATCCTTGGGTTATAGACTCAGGAGCTACAAATTACATGTTTAGAAGTAAAAATTTAACTTCTAAAATTAAAACTATAGGAAAGGATAAATAGGTAAGTATAGTTAATGGCAAAAATATACCAATTAGTGGCTTAGGACACTTGAATATTTTGTCTAAGCATACTAAAGGTCTTTATATGCCATGCTTCTTTTCAAATTTGCTGTCCGTAAGTAGAATTACTAAAGATTTAGATTGTTATGTTATATTTGAACCTAATAAAGTAATTTTTCAGAACATCAAAACCGGTCAACTAATTGGTGAGGAAAGAGAGAAAAATGGAGTTTATATTTTGGAAGATTCAAGCAAGACTTTTAAAGTAGATAGTGGCAAAGTTCAAAAACTTTGGCATGTTAGATTAACGCATCCTTCTAGTCATATTTTGCAAAAATTAGTTCCTCATTTAAAGTTTGATAAAATCAAAGATTTTAGTTCTTGTATCTTAGGAAAACAAGTTAAGATACCTTTTGTGCAATCTCATCATGAATATAATGATTTATTTACCTTAGTACATTTTGATTTATGGACTTCTCCTACTCTATCTCATAAAAACTTTAAATATTTTGTAACTTTTATATATCACAAATTTAGGTATATATGGATTTATCTAATTAAAAAGAAATATGAGACTTTTGAATGTTTTAGAGAGTTTGTAATATTGATTGAAAATCAATTTGATAAAAAGGTTAAAATGTTGAGAACTGATAATGGAGGAGAGTATGTAAACAACTTGTTTAATGAGTTTTTAGTAAGTAAAGGAATTGTTCACCAAACTACTTGTCCTTACACTCCGGAACAAAATGGTGTGACTGAACGTAAAAATAGGCATATTTTAGAAGTGGCAAGAACTATAATGTTCTATCACAATGTGCCTAGAGAGTTTTGGGGGAAACCGTTCTCACAGCCACACATCTTATTAATTGAACTCCATCTATGGTCTTGAAAGGAAAAACACCCATAGAAATTAGCTATAGTACCCAACCAGACTTGTCCTATCTTAGAATTTTTGGATGTGTATGCTATGTACATATTCCAAGTCATTCAAGAAATAAATTAAGTGAAGAAGCATTAAATGCATCTTTTTAAGTTGTTGTGTAGATACTAAGAGTTATAAGTGCTATAATCCTTTAACTAAGGACAAGTATATATCTAGGAATGTTACTTTTATAGAAAATGACTCATATTTTGATAGGACCAGTAATGAAGAAAGTATAGTGGAGGATCTATTTCTTTTAGCCGTAATACACAAGTATGTACCACCATTTAGGGACAATGTTGGTAACCAAGACCAAGACTTGAATAGTGATGTCGTAGAATCACAAGATGAAGAGTCCAATGAAAGTGAAAACAGTAAAGAAAGTCGAGATGCACATTCACCTAGTGAAGTAAGAAAAGATTTACCTTTCTCATTTAGTAGAATTAGAGAGAAGGAGAACCAAGATGAAATACCTAGGGATGAACAACCAAATGTTCAAATAGAGTCATCATCTAGTAGACAAGATGAACCATCTATTAGTGCACGAAGCGAGAGGGAGCATGTTATACCTACAAAAGACCAAAATCCCCACTTAGGAGATCTCAAAGACTTCGGCAATCTTCATCAGAATGGATGAAGAATAAAGTGTTTTTCTATAGTAATAAAGTAACCGCACACCCTCTTAACCACTACTACACCTTAGAAAATGTAAATAAGAGTTTTAAAACTTTTTTAACTAAGGTAAATGCTATTAAAGATCCTAATAACTTTGATGAAGTTAGGGAATCACCAATTTGAAAACAAGCCATGCAGGAGGAATTAGATGCTTTAGTTAAAAATAACACATGGGAATTAGTACCTTTACCTTTGGGAAAGAAGGTTGTAGGATGCAAATGGGTGTATAAGACTAAGTTAAATAGTGATGGAACCTTGGACAAACATAAAGCTAAGTTAGTGGCTAAAGGTTTTACCCAAACTTATGGCTTAGATTATACAGAAACTTTTACACCGGTTGCAAAAATGAACACTATTAGAGTACTTCTCTCCTTAGCGACTAATTATAACTGGAATTTACATCAAATGAATGTAAAGAATGCTTTCTTGCAAGGAGAGTTAGAGGAAGAGGTTTATATGAGTCTGTCTTAAGGGTACAATGTTATGATTCTTAATACACATGTTTGCAAATTGAAGAAAGTCATATATGGATTAAAGCAATCACCAAGAGCATGGTATAATAAATTGCATAATGCATTATGTTCTCAAAATTTTAAAATAAGTGATGCTGATCACTCCTTGTTCATTAAGCACTCAAGTGAGGGCTCTATCATTGTTCTTATTTATCTGGATGATATTATCATCACCAGTTGTGATATAAATGGCATTAAGAATATTAAAGTATATTTAAAGTGTACATTTGATGTTAAAGATTTGAAAAGCTTACGATATTTTTTAGGTATAGAAATAGCCTATTTCAATGGAGGGTTATTTCTATCCCAAAGAAAGTATGTTCTTGATTTGTTAAGTGAGACAGGAAAACTTAGAACAAAGCCAACCGTAACACCTATGGAAGCACCAAGAAGGAAGAAAGAGGATAAGAAGTATGAAAAAGAGCACGACAAGGAGGAACCATACAAGGACATCAAGTTTTATCAAAGATTTGTAGGTAAGCTTATAGATTTAACTATTACACGACCTAATATTGTTTTTTCTGTGCAACAGGTAAGTCAACACATGTCATGCCCAAAGAATATACACATGGAAATGTTGAATAAAATTTTAAGATACTTAAAAAAAGAGGATAAGAAGTATGAAAAAGAGCACGACAAGGAGGAACCATACAAGGACACCAAGTTTTATCAAAGACTTGTAGGTAAGTTTATAGATTTAACTATTACACGACCTGATATTGTTTTTTCTGTGCAACAAGTAAGTTAACACATGTCATGCCCAAAGAATATACACATGGAAATGTTGAATAAAATTTTAAGATACTTAAAAAAAGCACCGGGGCAAGAAATCTTAATGAGAAGAAATGATCACCATAAAATATGTGCCTACACAGATGCAGATTGGGCTGGTAACTTCAAGGATAGACGATCTACCACTGGTTATTGCACATTTGTGGGAGGAAATTTGATGACTTGAAAAAGCAAGAAGCAAAGTGTGGTTGCAAGATCGAGTGCAAAAGCTGAGTATAGAGCTATGGCATCTATTACTAGTGAATTGATTTGGATAAAATCATTAGTGGAAGACTTAGGCTTCTCAGTTAAAACACCTATAGATATGTATTGTGATAACAAGGCGGCAACACACATTGCTTCTAATCTTGTATTCCATGAACGGACCAAGCACATTGAAGTTGATTGCCACTTCACAAAAGAAAAGTACTTGAGTAAAGTGATCAACATGCCTTATGTGATAAGTGAAGATCAACTTGTAAATATATTCACCAAACCATATACTCAACAACAACTCCTTAAGGTGAGTTCCAAGTTGAACTTGTTCAATTTGTACGAGATTGAGATTGAAGATTCAAAGAATAAAAAAAAGTCCAAATAACTCTTTGGTTAGTATATGGATGCCCACATCAAGCCCAAATCCCATTTCAAGTGTTTTAAAAGCTAGTCACTAAAAGACAAAATAACAACTAGTTTTTTGAATTTAAAAGATGTGTTGCTATATGTTATACCTAATTGTTAGAAAAGTAAAGTATACTTATACTTAGCCGTTAGGATGCTGTATATATAAACCCATCATGTGTAAATATTAAAAAATTAAATAAAAAGCTATTCTTTTTCTCTCTTACTATATCTTCTATATACTTGTATTTTCACTTGGTTTTTGTTGAATCTTTGAAATCTTGAGCTAAACACTTAAATTTATTTAATCAACACGTAATACCATTATTATAGTGTTTGATGAATAAAGAATGATCAACACTACTAATCTTGAAATGTTGAGAAGTTAATGTACCTTGTAACTTAGAGTACCAAACCTTAGGTGATTGTTTTAAGTCATAAATGGCTCTTCTAAGTTTACACACGTGTTTTTGGTATTTTGATGTTGTATCCTTGTGGAATATCCATGCAAATCTCTTCCTCTAATTCCCCTCGGAGAAAAGCATTTCGAACATCCATTTGATACATTTCCCATTCATAATTAGTGGCTAAGGATAAGGTAACTTTAATGGTATTCATCTTGGCTACTGGTACAAATGTTTCAGTGTAATCTAAACCATAAGTTTGAGTGAATCCTTTAGCAACCAATCTAGTTTTATGTTTTTCAACAAAACCATCACTTTTCAACTTAGTTTTCTATACCCACTTACACTCAACTGTCTTTTGACCTTGAGGAAGAGGAACAATTTCCCATGTTTTATTTCTAGCTAAAGCATCCAACTCTTCATCCATGGTATTTCTCCAAATAGGAATGTTTTTGGCCTTATTGTAATGAGATGGCTCTTCTAAACTATCCAATTTAGTTAAAAATACTCTATAACTCTCTTTGACATTATCTAAAGCATAATAATTTTCTATGGGATGAGATGTGACCTTGTTCCCATAGAAGAATACCTTATTTTTCTTCCATTCAGATGGAGATTTTCTAATTTTTTGAAATCTCCTAAGTGCAAAATTTTGATCATATGATGGAAAAGTGGATTCTCTCTCATTTTGATCAACCTGTGAAGAACTAAATGGGATTTTATCTTGAGAATCTAATTGAGCATTAGGTTGCCCATCACTAGGTGTTTCCTCACTTTGACTTTCACTAACTATGTTTTGTTTTTCATTTGATTCTAATGATTCATCAATATCATCATTTTGTAGTAGTAAATCTTGAGAGTTAGAATCCTCATTTTCACTCTCATTCAAACCAACTCCACGATTCTTCATTTGATCATTATTTATTAATGAACTCAACCGGTTACCCACAATAGATAAAGGAAAAGGATTCTCGGTTTCTCCCTCATTGCTCACTTTGTCAAAGTATGGATTATTTTCTAAAAATATAACATTTCTTAAGAGAAATTTCTTATTTGTACAAGGATCTAAACATTTATAACCCTTTTTATCGATGCAATATCCAAAAAATATACACTTTATACTCCTATGACTCAATTTATCTCTAGCATGATTAGGAATATGAACATAACAAGTACAACCAAATACCTTGAGGTAAGATAAGTTTGGTTGTCTATTATACAAAAACTCAAAAGGAGATTTTCCATTTAATAATTTAGAAGGCATTTGGTTAATCAAATGTATGGCAGTGAGAATGGCTTCATTCCAATATCTTTTGGGGACATTATAATGAAACATCAATGATCTTCCTACATCTAAGATGTACCGATTTTTTCATTGGGCTACACCATTTTGTTCGGGTGTGTAAGGACAAGTTGTTTGATGAATTCCTTAAGATTTCCAAATAATCCTCAAATGTATTTGATATCCCTCAAGGATCTTCAAATGATGAATCAAGATTTATGGGTATATTTTCTTTTTGGTGTTTTGTGGATGGAAAAAGGTGCTGGGATATGGTTTACTTGTTGAGTAGATAAAAATTCATAACTAAGATGGATTTTTGGTTCTTTAGAGATGTTTTAAAGAAACTGAAAGGTTATGTACGATTTTGAAGTGGTAATGTGATATGGATGGCTTATGGAAGTTTAGGATGAGGAAATAGAGATCTAAACCAGTGTGGGATTCCCATATCCATTTTCAAAAAAATAAGTAATAACTTTTAAACAAGTATATTAAAAAACACTAAATTTTTTTTTTTATCAAAGTAAACATTCATCATAGATATACTTAT
>CP135546.1:2500507-2512832 GCA_032402905.1 Khaya senegalensis | reverse complement strand
AGAGTGATAAGAATTCACCATTAAACAAAAAATTTGTTTAGATAAGAATTGGATGCAACTTAACAAAATACTTCTTCATTCATAGACTACAAATCCATTACAATAACATGCCTTCCATTATAGAACCAACAAAATTTTCCTAGAAGATTTGTGCATTTAATGCCTAATTGGAAAACTAAGACTAATTAATTAAAACCTCATTACTAAAACCATAATTAATACATCATTAATTAAACATTTAAGTTATTAGCCACCTTATATATTGAAATTCATTGACCACAAATCATCATCCTAATTGGCTGAAATTAAACTCAATCAGCAAATCAATTTCCCTCCATGCAGGTGAGTAAAGTAACAAACTTGGCTCTTGCTCTAGTAACTAGTCCTATGTATGGCTATTCTTGAATTGCAGCAACTTTATTTCCATGATGGAGCACATTATCTCCCCTTTGTTGAATTGGATTTGCCCTCAAATCCTTCTCCTCAGTGTCTTTTAAATCATTTTCTAAGTAAGGAGAAAAGTCTCTTACATTGAATGTAGCAGAAACATTACAATCTCTAGGCAATTATATCTTATAAGCATTATCATTCACCTTCTCAACAACTCTAAAAGGATCATCAGCCCTCGGTATTAATTTAGATTTTCTTTGTGTTGGAAACCTTTCCCTGCGTAGATGAATCCAAACTAAATCTCCTGGTGCAAATTGAATTCTTTTTCTCCTTTTGTTTGCTGACTGTGCATATTCTTCATTTTTCTTTTTAATTTGCTTCTTCACACTCTCATGCAGAGATTTGACAAACTCAGCCTTTTTTTTCCCATCAAGGTAAATTCTCTCTTCAATAGGTAGCGGCAATAAATCAAGAGGAGTTGTAGGATTGAATCCATAAACTATCGCAAATGGTGAATGCTTTGTTCCGCTATACAAATTCTATTATAAGCAAACTCAACATATGGTAAACATTCATCCCAATTTTTCAAATTCTTGTTAACAACAGTACGAAGTAAAGAAGAAAGGGTTTGATTTACCACTTTGGTTTGTCCATCAGTTTGAGGATGGCATGTTATGCTAAAGAGTAGTTTTGTTCCAAGCCTTTTCCACAAAGTCATCCAAAAGTAACTCAAGAATTTGGCATTACGATCTGAAACAATACTTTTTGGAATCTCATGCAATCGAACAATCTCCTTGAAGAATAAATCAGCGACATGTTGAGCATCATTCGTCTTATGGTAAGGAATAAAATGAGACATCTTGGAAAACCTATCAATAACTACCATAATTGAATCTTTTCCCCTCTACGTTTTAGGCAAACCAAGCACAAAATCCATGCTTAAATCTTCCCACGGTTGGCTTGGTACAAGTAATGGCATGTATAACCCTTGTGACATCTCCTTACTCTTGGCTTTCTTACATATCGCACATCTTTTTGTGACTCTTTTAACATCATTGATCATGGTTGGTCAATAAAAGTGTTCCTTGAGTACTTTTAATGTATTCTTTTCTCCAAATTGACCAACTAAACCCCCACCATGAGTTTTCCTCACTAAGTGCTCACGGATTGAACAATTTAGGATGCACAGTCTACCTTGCTTGAATAAATAGACATAATATCGATAGAATCCTTGCATGGCTCCTTTCTTGCACTCCTCATATATTAATGCAAACTTTGGATCATCTTTATACTAATCTACAAGAATCTTAAAACCCATTAGTTTAACATTTAACATGGAAATTAAAGAGTACCTCTGAGATAGTGCATCAGCCACAATGTTGACATTTCCTTTCTTGTACTTGATTGCATAAGGAAAAGACTCCAAGAATTCCACCCATTTAGCATGCCTTCGGTTCAGCTTATTTTACCCCTTTAAATGTTTCAAGGACTCATGATCAGTGTGAATAACAAACTCCTTGGGCAATTAATAATGTTGCCATGTCTCCAAAGCTCTAATTAAAACAAAAAACTCTTTGTCAGAGGTTGAGTAGTTTAATTGTGCACCACTCAACTTTTGACTAAAGTATGCTAATGGACGCCCCTCTTGCATAAGAACAGCCCCAATTCCCACACCAAATGCATCACATTCCAATTCAAAAGTTTTGGTGAAATCAGGTAAAGTTAAAATTGGTGCAATTGTCAGCTTCTCTTTAATCAACTCAAAACTCTTTTGTGCTTCTTTATTCCATTCAAAAGCCCTTCCTTTTTTAATAATTTCAGTAATAGAAGCAAGCAAAGTACTAAAATTCTTCACAAACCTTCTATAAAAAGAAGCTAACCCATGGAAACTTCTCACTTTAACAACACTACTTGGAATAGGCCACTCTTTAATAGCCTTCACCTTTTCTTCATCAACACCAACACCATGCTTTAACACCACATAACCAAGAAAAACTACATGATCTTGGCAAAAATGACATTTTTTCAAGTTGTCATACAATTTCTCTTCTCTCAGCACTTCAAACACCTTCCTCAAATGAATTATATGTGTTTCTAAACTTCTATTGTAAATCAGAATATCATCAAAATAAACAACAACAAAATCACCAATAAAGTTCTTAAGCACATGATTCATCAATCTCATAAAGGTGCTTGGTGCATTAGATAAACCAAATGGCATAACCATCCATTCATATAATTCAAATTTAGTTTTAAAAGCGGTTTTCTATTCATCCCCTACTTTCATCCTAATATGATGATAACCACTTTTGAGATCTATTTTAGAAAATATAACAGCACCATTTAACTCATCAAGCATATCATCAAGTCTAGGGATTGGATAGCGGTATTTTACCATAATCTTATTGATTACCCTACTATCCACACACATCCTCATGGTTTCATCCTTCTTTGGCACCAACAAAGCCAGTACAGAATAAGGACTCATGGATTCCCTAACATATCCCTTATCAATCATCTCAGATACTTGCTTTTGCAACTCTTTAGTCTCTCCTAGATTGCTTCTATAGGCTAGTCGATTTGGCAGAGTTGCTCCTAGTATGAGATCTATTTAGTGCTCAATTCTTTTGATTAGTGGTAACCCCTTTGATAATTCTTCTGGAAATACATCAGCAAACTCCTTTAAAATTGCTTCCACTTGAGTTGAAAGAGTAATATCTCCACTTTAAGTTGTTCTTTGACCACTAGAATAAAGATTGGCTCTTTATCAAACAAAACTTGCTTTACTACTCATTTGTTTACAAACAAACTCTCTTTCTTTTTCTTCTCAAACTCAATTTTATCTTTTTGAATTTGTTGTGGATTAAGAGGTGTTAACACAATCTTTCTGCCATCTTGAACAAAAGAATATGTATTCTTATAACCATCATGAAAGGCTCTTCTATCATACTGCCAAGATCTTCTCAGTAAGAGATGACTTGCATCTATAGGGACTACATCACATAACACTTTATCTTTGTATCTACTAATTGAAACAGGCACCAAAACTTGCTGAGTAACCTTCACATCATCATTGTCATTTAGCTACTGTAATCTATAAGGTTGGGGATGTTTTGAGGTAGCTAAATTTAATTTTTCAACCAAAGTAGTGGAAGCCACATTTGTACAACTACCTCCATCAATTATAACTCCACACACCTTATTCTGAATTGCAGACCTTGTATAAAAGATATTCTCAAGTTGCTCATCTTTTTCTTTTGCTTCTGTAGTCATGGTACGGCGAACTATAAGCATTTCTCCAATTTCAGCATATTTTACCTCTTCTTCCTCGCTATCTTCCACTCCTTCTTCTTCTGCAGTCTCATTTTCACTCTCCAATTCTCCTTGTGAGTCCCTAAGTACCATTACCCTCTTATTTGGACATTCGAAAGCGATATGCTCATGTGCAAGGCATTTAAAGCATTTGATGTCTCGGCTCCATTTTGGAGGAATTGTTTCTGCCACTTTCTCTTTTTCTTTATCCATGGCTACTGTTGACTTGCTAGGACCACTTTTCTCCACTAATTTTGCTACTTTCTTTGAAATGGAAGTCAGATAAGTAGATGTTAAATTGGTGTTTTTGGTAGAACTAGATCTGTACACTCCCCTCAATAGTTGTCTTTCCACCTTGATAACAAGTTTAATCACATCTTGCAAAGAAACATATGCTTGCAATTCTGCCCTACTTGAAATTTCATATTTTAGCCCACCAAGGAACCTTGCAATGGTTAGTCTTTTGGTTCTTGCAAGTTACATCTCATCATAAGCATCTCATACTCTTTAACATAGTCTTCTACACATATGCCCCCTTACCTTAAACTCTGAAGCTTAAAGTACAGTTCTTGTTTGTAGTATTCTGGCAAAAATCTTCTCTCCATTAATCTCTTCATGACTCTCCAACTTGTCACCTCATCTAAACCTTCCCTTCTTCGCTTGACTTTCTCATTTTCCCACCATAAATTGGCGTAATTAGTAAATTCAAGAGCGGTCAACTTGCACTTCCTTGGTTCAGAATAATCATAATACTCAAATACGTTCTCTACTTTTTGTAATCTCTTCATGACTCTCTAACTTGTCACCTCATCTAAACCTCCCCTTCTTCACTTGACTTTCTCATTTTCCCACCATAAATTAGCATAATTAGTAAATTCAAGAGCGGCCAACTTGCACTTCCTTGGTTCAGAATAATCATAATACTCAAATACCTTCTCTACTTTTTGCACCCATTCTAAGTACTCCTCGGGTGAACTTGTTCCTCAAAATGGCAGAATCTTCAACTTAACATCAATTCCAACATCATTGTTATTTCTTCTCTACCATGGTCTCCTCTCAACTTCATCATCTATTCCTGGCTCATCAAGCTCATCTTCTTCAAAATAATCAGGCTTTCTAGGTGCTCGTTGCATTCGTCGTTCACGTCTTCTGGGTTGTTGCTGAATGGTATTCCTCTCCATGGCTTGAATTAAACAGTCAATTTGCTCCCTCATTTCTACTTGCTAGCATTCAAGTGCTAAGATCTTAACTTGATCCAAACTCAATCCTTTTGGAACACTAGGAGTTTCTTCTTCTCTAGACATGATTCTTGCTGAAAATTTCAAGTGAATGGGTTTCTTGATTTAAAGAGACTCTGATACCAATTGATATGCCTCAAGGATCTTCAAATGATGAATCAAGATTTATGGGTATATTTTCTTTTTGGTGTTTTGTGGATGGAAAGAGGTGCTGGGATATGGTTTAGTTGTTGAGTAGATGGAAATTCATAATTGAGGTAGATTTCTGGTTCTTTAGAGGTGTTTTAAAGAAGCTGAAGGGTTATGTATAATTTTGAAGTGGTAATGTGATATAGATGGCTTATGGAAGTTTAGGATGAGGAAATAAAGATCTAAATCAGTCTCAAGAATCAAAATAAAGAAATTAACACTAGTGAATCAAGTTTGATAAGATTAGATCGCCACAAATAAGATTACTAGGATGATTTGCCACACTCTAAGATAGAAAGAAGGAAGAGTGATAAAAATCAATAAGAATTCGCTACTAAACAAAGAATTTGTTTAGATAAGAATTGGATACAACTCAGCAAAATACTTCTTCATTCATAGACTGCAAATCTATTACAATAACATGCCTTCCATTATAAAACCAACAAACCCAATTACTAAAACCATAATTAATACATCATTAATTAAACATTTAAGTTATTAGCCACCTTATTTATTGAAGTTCATTGACCACAAATCATCATCATAATTGGCTTAAAGTAAACTTAATCAGCAAATCAATTTCCCTCCATGCAGGTGAGTAAAGTAACAAACTTGGCTCTTACTCTAGTAACTGGTCCCATGTATGGCTCTTCTTGGATTGCAGCAACTTCATTTCCATGATGGAGCACATCAATATTACTAGTGTATTCATCAAACAACTTGTCCTTACACACCTGAACAACATAGTGTATCCGAACAAAAAAATCAGCACATCTTAGATGTAGGAAAATCATTGATGTTTCATTATAATGTCCCTAAAAGATATTGGAATGAAGCTATTCTCACTACCATACATTTGATTAACCGAATGCCTTCTGAATTATTAAATGAAAAATCTCCTTTTGAGTTTTTGTATAATAGACAATCAAACTTATCTTATCTCAAGGTATTTGGTTGTACTTATTATGTTTATATCTCTAATCATGCTAGGGATAAATTGAGTTATAAGAGTGTAAAGTATATATTTTTAAGGTATTGCATCGATAAAAAGGGTTATAAATATTTAGATCCTTATATAAATAAGAAATTTCTCTCAAGAAATGTTATATTTTTAAAAAATGATCCATACTTTGACAAAATGATAAATGAGGGAGAAACCAAGGATCCTCTTCCTTTATCTATTGTGGATAACTGATTGAGTTCATTAAAAAATAATGATCAAATCAATAATCGTGGAGTTAGTTTGAATGAGAGTGAAAATGAGGATTCTAACTCTTAAGATTTACCACCACAAAATAATGATATTGATGAATCATTAGAATCAAATGAAGAACAAAACATAGCTAGTGAAAATCAAAGTGAGGAAACACCTAGTGATGAGCAACCTAATGCTCAATTAGATTCTCAAGATGAAATCCCATTTAGTTCTTCACAGGTTGATCAAAATGAGAGAAAGTCCACTTCTCCATCACATGATCAAAATTTTGCACTTAGGAAATCTCAAAGAATTAGAAAGTCCCCATCTGAATAGAAGAAAAATAGGGTATTCTTCTATGGGAATAAGGTCACAGCACATCCCATAGAAAATTATTATACTTTAGATAATGTCAAGGAGAGTTATAGAGTATTTTTGACCAAATTGGATAGTTTAGGAGAGCCATCTCATTACAATGAGGCCAAGGACATTCCTATTTAGAGAAATGCCATGGATGAGGAGTTAGATGCTTTAACTAGAAATAAAACATAGGAAATTATTTCTCTTCCTCAAGGTAAAAGGACAGTTGGGTGTAAGTGGGTGTACAAAACTAAGTTGAAAAGTGATGGTTCTGTTGAAAAACATAAAACTAGATTGGTTGCTAAAGGATTTACACAAACTTATGGTTTAAATTACACTGAGTCATTTGCACCAGTGGCCAAGATGAACACCAGTAAAGTTTTCTTATCCTTAGCCACTAATTATAAATGGGAAATGTATCAAATGGATGTTCGAAATACTTTTCTCCAAGGGGAATTGGAGGAAAAGGTTTACATGGATATTCCACAAGGATACAACATCAAAATACCAAGAACACATATGTGTAAACTTAGAAAAGCCATTTATGGCTTGAAACAATCACCTAGGGCTTGGTACTTTAAGTTATAAGGTGCATTAACTTCTCAACATTTCAAGATTAGTAGTGCTGATCATTCTTTATTCATCAAACATTCTAATAATGGTATTATGGTTGTGATAATTTATGTAGATGATATAATTATAACCAAGAGTGATACTTTAGGAATAAAAAGCACTAAAAACTATTTAAAGTCTACTTTTGATATTAAAGACCTTGGATAATTATGATATTTTCTAGGTATAGAAATTGCTCATTCTAATAAAGGACTTTTTCTTATTGAAGATGAAGAGATTGAGATTGAAGATTCAAAGAATGAAGAAAAGCCCAAATAACTCTTTGGTTAGTCTATGGACGCCCACATCAAACCCGAAACCTATTTCAAGTGTTTTAAAAGTTAGTCACTAAAGGACAAAATAACAACTAGTTTTTGTTAGTCACTAAAAGACAAACATAACAACTAGTTTTTGAATTTGAAAGATGTGTTGTTATATGTTGTACTTAATTATTGGAAAAGTAAAGTAAGTTTGTACCTAGCCGTTAGGATATTGTATATATAAACCCATCATGTGAAAATATTGGAAGTAAGAATATAAAATTATTCTTTTTCTCTCTTACTATATCTTCTATCTACTTATATTTTCATTTGGTTTTTCGTTGAATCTTTGAAAACTTGAGCTAAACACTTAAATTTATTTAATCAACATGGTATCAAAGCTTGGCCATATCTAAGTTTTTTTTCATCATCTTTCTCTTTTTTTTTTTCTCTCTCTTGGTTGTGTGTTCAATCTCCATTGTGCAAGGCCAAGTTGTTGAAATTGGAATGGCAGCATAAGAGGGAAGTAGTTCCACCAAGGGAGACAGTTTTTTCAATCGTTCAACCACTGTAACTTGTAAGGCTTAGGATGATCTAATAAGGTAAGGCCAAGTTTCTTTACCATAAGTGTGCTGGCCACATTAGTACAACTGCCACCATCAATAATAACATTACATAACTTGTTATTAATTAGACACTTAGTATGAAAGATGTTCTCACGTTGCGCAGTCTCATCATCTTTAATTTGTGCATTCAATGCCCTACGTGTCACTAGACATTCTCCTTTAAATTCATATGGATCTTCAAAGTTGTCTTCATCACTTGTATCTTCAAGAGTTGACATTTCTGCATTTACGGCTTCATCATCATCTTCATTATATTCTGGCATGATCATCAAGGTCCTTCTATTTGGGCATTGAGAAGCAACATGCCCTACACCAGAACACTTAAAGCATTTAACATTACGAGACTTAGAAGAATTAGAATTGGTACCTTTTTCTTTGCTTCTCTCAATCTCCTTAGGGTTAGAACTCTCCGTCTTGCTTTTTAAATCAAATTTTGTGTTTTGCTTGTTCCCATCAGATTTTCAATTGCCTCTCTACCTCATGATTCAATCCTTGTAAGAACCTAGCCATGGTAGCCTCACGATCCTCCTCAAGATTTGCTCGGATCATTGCGATCTCCATTTTTTTGTAGTAGTCTTCCACAGATTTGGATCCTTGAGTCAATCTTTGCAAGCGTTGATGCAGTTCCCTATAGTAATGGTTAGGAATGAAACACTTTCTCAAGATCGCTTTCATCTCCTCCCATGTACTAACAGGTAGTTCTTTATTTCGTCACCTACTCAAAATAAGTTGATTTCACCAAATTAAGGCATAGTCAATGAATTCTACGACAATAAGACATATCTTTTTCTCGTTTGAGTAATTGTGACAATCAAAAACCATCTCAACTTTGCGTTCCCATTCAAGGTATGAATCAAGGTCAACCTTACCTTGAAAAAATGGAATTCTCATCTTAATACTTCCAATGTTACGATCCACATAATTATATCTCCCTCGGTTCTCCTTTGGCGCTTCAGATGTTGCATCATCAAAATCATAATTTTCAATTTCGTAATGTATTCCAGTTTGTCTTCTTCCTTGTCCATTAGTGTTGTGTGTTCCGGTCGACAATTATTCTATGGTTCTCTGTATATTGTCCATGGTGGCATTGTTTTTCTCTAAAGTAGCTTGCGTCTTATTCAGCAAATCACGGTAATCATTCATTACACGTTCAAGTCTCAAAACATGTCCTTGTAATGTATCAAATTTAAAGGCATCGACATATTTTGGTTGGTCATCAGTGGTCTTGTCTCTGTGTGCCATGGTGTTTTAAATCTGAAAAGGAAGATTGGAATAGAAAAATAGGTCTCACAATGCTCTCTTTTTTTTCTTGCCACTCAACAATATACTCACAGCTCTCGTGTTTCACTCTTAATATGGCTTTTATAAGGGATACTCACTCTTTTTGCCTTTTTCCACTCAATTTCTCTTCGTATGCTCTTAATTAAACTCTCAAACAAATTAAAGCTATTTGCGTTGTTCAACCAGAGACAAATCAAGAAAATTTTCAATCTCAATGGTAAGAACAAAAGAAGGAAAGCTTACGGATTTAGGTGGCTTAGAAGGCAGTCAGTTTAGGAAGTGGTAAGAGAAGTTTTTGGTAAGTTTAAGTATTGGCCAGATTAGTTAGGTTTTGATATGATAAAATTGGTATAATTAGGAGTGGAAAGAATTGGTAAGGTAGTTGGATATGTTGTGATTTTAGCTGAAAATGTAATTTTGGCAAAGGCTGAAAATTGTAAATGTCCTAATTTAGTTGCCAAAAATTGTAAGAAATTTGGTCCAAATTTGGTAGCTTTTGGTTCCCAATTATTGACATAATATTTTGGTCTTAATTGGCATTTAAGGATATTTTCCTTTCCTGTAATTTGCTTTCTGTTTTTTTTTGTTTTCTTTTTTTTTCTTTTTTTTTCTTCTTTTTTCTTTTTAAAATAAATATGGAACCAATAAGGCAACTAGGACAAACAAGAAATATTGCCTAGGATGCACGTGGCCAGTTTAGAAGTTACGAACCAAGGATGATGGTCACGGCCAAGGTGGTTTGGTGGCTGGTTGGTTCAGTTTTGAGGTTAAAAGATGAAAATTAAAGATGGAACAAACAGAAGGTAAAAAAAGAAGAGAGAAAAATAATAAAAATAAAATAATAAAAAAAAAGATAGAACGAACCTTAATTCTAGAGCCTTGCCCTGATATCAAATGGTACGAACCTCGAAAGGAACGAATTGTCATGGAAGTGGAGTTTCAAAGAAAGTCTAAGAATTAAGTATTTCGGAAGGTTTCGACGCCATAAGAACTTTGTTGATGGAACAACAAAGAATTCTTGATAAGCCTAGGTATAATGCCACAAGCAAGCTTGATAAGTTCTAAGTTGTAAAAAAGAACAATGAAGAGAAAATAATTCCTCACAATTTTTTTTGTCTAGCAAAACTTCCTTCCTTTGAAAAAAAAAACTATTTATAATAATCTTAAATCAATCATAGTAGAATTAGAATAAAAAGTTTCCTAAGCTAATAAAGAGTAATTTAAGAAAATATATAAAAGTTTACAGAATTAAGAAATCTAAGAATTAATACATAAAGTATAAATTTGGCTAAGATTTGATCTTGCGCTCCATTGCTTACATCCTTCCTTGTCTTTAGAATATCTAGATTTATATGATTTATTGAGATCTTTTTAATTAATGTACTTTGACTAAATCTCACAGTTAAGGAAGCTTCTTTTGAACATATTCTACAAAATAAAATTAGCCAATTATTAGATAACTTAATTAATTAAGACAATTAAAATAAATTAAGCTAATTAACTTCCTAAATAATAGCTAACTTTTCTAATTAACTATTTAAAACATGCATAAATAACAGTAATAAGCCGCAAGACTACCTCAATATCGCTGCGCGCCCCATTTTCACACAAAAACTTTTGAATGTGCATAAAGAGGACTGTTTTAAGTTTTTTTGCACAACTCCTTGTTATAGGTCCACTAGGCCACTCCATTGGTTCCATTAACTCATGATTAGATATTTTGACTTTGTTGACATCGAAGACTTCAAATTGACTTTCATTTGCTCCTTGATTTGCATCAAATGCTACAAGAGCTTTATTGGGCATGAAAGTTCTTGGATTTATTGATGGAGAAATTAATCAACCTAAGGTGGGAGATAAAGAATACGCCGAATGGAGATATGTTGATAATCTCGTCATCACTTGGATTATCAACTCCATTGATCAATCCCTAGTTGGTGCCTTCAACAAAGCCAAAACCGCCGAAAATCTTTAGAATGCACTTGCTAAAAGGTTCAGGAATCAAGGAAATCTTTTGAAAGTCTATGAGTTGAGGGAAATCATCACAAATGCCAAGATGAATGGGAGTGATTTCCTTTCCTACTCCAATAAAATCAAGGAAGTATGGAATGAATTGGAATGTTTAAGGCCAATTACCACCAATGAGGAAGAATTGGAGAAAAGAGCCAATGAAGATCTTGTTTGTTTCCTCTTGGCAGGATTGGGGCCTAGTTTTGGAGAACTTAGAAATCAAATTCTAAAGAATAAAAGGATGCCACCGTACGAAGACGTGGTGAATATTGTGGATAAGGAATTGATGGCTAGAGAAGCATTTGATAAAGATAAGCCCAAAATTAAGAAAGGTGCATTTGTGCAAGCAAAAAAAGAAGCAATCGTAACTCAAGGGTTGAAAGAGAGCAAAACCATGAAGTGTGAAAGATGTGGAAGGCTAGGACGCATCAAAAGAAATTGCAGGTTTTGTGATCATTGTGGAAAGTTTGGGCATAACAAGGATAAGGGTTTTGAGCTTTATCCTCACTTGAGGAAGGAGAATAAAGCCAAAGTTTCACAAGAATTACAACACGCATCAGAGATAGATTTGTCCACAAATCTCATTAAGCAATTTACAAAATTTCTTCAATCTCAAAGGTTAAGCACCTCTCAAGGTTTGATCTCTAATTTATTTTTAAATATTGATCCTTGGATTATAGACTCGGGTGCTACAAGTCACATGTTTAAAAGTAAAAATTTAACTTCTAAAATTGAGACTATAGGAAAGGATAAATGGGTGAGTATAGCTAATGGCAAAGATATACCAATTAGTGGCTTAGGACACTTGAACATTTTGTCTAAGCATACTAAAGGTCTTTATATGCCATGCTC
>CP135546.1:2473772-2490685 GCA_032402905.1 Khaya senegalensis | reverse complement strand
TCACCAAATTCTAGCCTACACAGATGCTGATTAGGCAGGAAGTACTGAAGATCACAAGTCTACAACCGGATATAGTACTTTTGTTAGTGGGAATTTGGTGACTTAAAAGAGTAAAAAAGCAAACCGTAGTGGCCAAATCAAGTGCCGAAGCTGAATATAAAACAATGGCTTCTTCAACCACTAGTGAATTGATATGCTTGAAGATTTGGGTTTTAAAGTGGAGGCACCCATGAAGCTACATTGTGACAATAAGTCTGCAATACATATTATAGACAATCCGGTGTTTCATGAGAGAACTAAGCACATGGAGGTAGATTATCACTTCATAAGAGAAAAATATTTAAACAAGATAATCTCAATGCCTTACGTCAAGAGTGAAGATCAATTGGCAGATGTGTTCACCAAACCTCCAAGTATTCAACAACTCCACAAGTTCATTAGTAAGTTGAACTTGATCAATTTGTTCAAGCCCAACTTAAGGGGGAGTGTTGAAAATGATAGTTACAGCAACTAATATAGATTTTGGTTGACTTATCATCATTTCACACAATCTAGAAGGCACATTACAAGCATAGAGAGAAAGTGGATACAAGAAGACATAAACTAGCTGTTTGAACAGTGACCATTGTGTATAGTAGCCATTGTAAATAGTAATAATAAAAAATTTGAAAAACTAGTTGTTACAAACTTATGTATATAAACACATCATTGTAAATGAAAAAGATAGAAAAAAAGCTTCTTTATTCTTTCATCAATACTTTCTTTCACATTTAAATATTCTTCATTAATATATTTTTTCCACAGATGAAAGAACAAGGAAGTTTTTTTAAAAAATTTTTTTTTAGTCAACCAAAATCCATATTAGTTGCTATAATTATCATTTTCAACAAATGTTATATTATTTTTGAGAAAACACATTCGTTTTAATGTAATTTATTGCATTTTGGAGAAAATAACAACGTTTTAATGCACGTTATATCATTTTCAGCAAAAGTAGCTTTCGTTTAAACCAACTTCAAGCATTCAATTGCATTTTTAGCAAAAAAAAAAAAAAAAGAAGTGATATTTTGGAGTATTATGCTGTATTTTTGGCGAAAATGGCAATATTTTAAGGCACATTAATACATTTTCAGCAAGTAAATGATGGTTCATAGCACTTTTGCATAAAACGTTCATATTTTGAAGCACATTTTATCATTTTTGGAGTGATGCACATGTTTTAAAGCAATTTGTTGCATTTTTGTAGAAATTGGTGTTGTTTCAAAACATCTTAGATCATTTTCGCAAAGAATAGTTGCCTTTAAAAGCAATTTCAAGTATTTTATTGCATTTGCAAAGAAAATGTGATGTTTAAAGCATTTGGTTGTGTATTTTGGGAAAATGGTAATGTTCTTAAGTACATTAACTCAATTTCGAAGAAAACAGAGATATTTTTGGATCAAACTAGGATTCGGTAGCATTTTTCCACTAAAAAGTGATGCTTTAATGAATGTTATATCATTTTTGAGAAAACACATGTTTTAATGCAATTTATTGCATTTTTGGAGAAAATAACGATGTTTTAATGCACATTATATCATTTTTGGCAAAAGCAGTTTTTGTTTAAACCAATTTCAAGCATTCAGTTGCATTTTTAGGGAAAAAAAAAAAAAAAAAGGTGATATTTTAGAGTATTGTGATGTATTTTTGGCAAAAATGGCAATATTTTAAAGCATCTTAATTCATTTTTGGCAAGAAAATGATGGTTCGTAGCAATCTTGCATAATGTTCAGATTTTGAAGCACAATTTATCATTTTTAGAGTGACACATGTTTTAAAGCAATTTGTTGCATTTTTGCAGAAAATAGCTATCTTACAGCATCTTACATCATTTTTAAGAAAAACAGCTGCCTTTGAAAGCAATTTCAAGCATTTTATTGCATTTGCAGAGAAAATGTGATAGTTTAAAGCTTTTGGCTGTGTATTTTGTGAAATAGGTCATGTTCTGAAGCACATTAACTCATTTGTGGCTAAAATGGACATGTTTTTAGATAACACTGGGATTCAGTACAGACATGGTAATGCTCTAAAGCATGTTAACTCATTTAATGCACGTTATATCATTTTCGACAAAGGTAGCTTTTGTTTAAACCAACTTCAAGGATTCAAATGCATTTTTAGGAAAAAAAAAAAAAAAGGTGATATTTGAGAGCATTGTGCTTTATTTTTAGCGAAAATGGCAATGTTTTAAGGAATGTTAATTCATTTTCAGCAAGAAAATGATGGTTTGACACAATTTGTGGCAATTTTGCATAAAACGTTCACATTTTTAAGCACATTTTATCATTTCCCAAGTGACACACATGTTTTAAAGCAATTTGTTGCATTATTGAACAAAACTATGTTGTTTTACAGCATCTTACATCATTTTCGGGAAGAACAGTGCCCTTTGAAAGCAATTTCAAGCTTTTTGTTATATTTGCAGAGAAAATGTGATATTGTAAAGCATTTGGTTGCGTGTTTTGTGAAAATGGAAATGTTCAGAAGCACATTAACTCATTTGTGGCTAAAACGGAGACATTTTTAGATAAAACTAGGATTTGGAAGCAATTTTCTACTAGAAGGTGATGGTTTAATGTATGTTAAATCATTTTTGAGTGAAACACGTATGTTTTAATGCAATTTATTGCATTTTTAGGGAAAATAACGATGTTTTAAAGCACATTATATCATTTTTGGTAAAAACAACTTTCGTTTGAACCAACTTCAAGCATACAATTGCATTTTTAGGAAAAAAGATGATTTTTTAGAGCATTGTACAGTATTTTTTTTGTGAAAATTGTGATGTTTTAAAGCACGTTAATTCATTTTCAGCAAGAAAATCATGGCTCGACACAATTTGTTGCAATTTTGCATAAAACGTTCACATTTTATCATTTCCCAAGTGACACACATGTTTTAAAGCAATTTGTTGCATTTTTGCAGAAAACATGTTGTTTTAAAGCATCTTACATCATTTTTGCGAAGAATAGTCGCCTTTGAAAGCAATTTCAAGCATTTGATTGCATTTGCAAAGAAAATGTGATGTTTTAAAACATTTGGTTGCGTATTTTGTGAAAATGATAATGTTCTGAAACACGTTAACTCATTTGTAGTTAAAACAGAGACGTTTTTGGATAAAATTGGGATTTGGTAGCATTTTTCCACTAGAAGGTGATGCTTTAATGAATGTTATATCATTTTTGAGAAACTACATATGTTTTAATGCAATTTATTGCATTTTTGGAGAAAATAATGACATTTTAATACACATTATATCATTTTTGACAAATGTAGCTTTCAGTTAAACTAACTTCAAGCATTTGATTTCCTTTCTAGGAGACAAAGTGATATTTTAGAGCATTGTGCTGTATTTTTGGCAAAAATGGTGATGTTTTAAGGAGCGTTAATTCATTTTTGGCAAGAAAATGATGGTTTGACACAATTTGTAGCAATTTTGCTTAAAACGTTCACATTTCAAAGCATGTTTTGTTGTTTTCAGAGTGATGCACATGTTTTAAACCAATTTGTTGCATTTTTGAACAAAACCGTATTGTTTCAAAGCATGTTCATCATTTTTGCGATGAACAATTACCTTTGATAGCAATTTCAAGCATCTTATATTGCATTTGCAGAGAAAATGTGATGTTTTAAACCATTTGGTTGTGTATTTTGTGCAAATGATAATGTTCTAACACATATTAACTCATTTGTGGCTAAAATGGTGATGTTTTTGGATAAAATTGGGATTCGATAGCATTTTTCTAATAGAAGATGACGTTTTAATGAAAGTTAAAATTGAGTGAAACACATATGTTTTATTGCATTTTTGGAGAAAATAATGATATTTTATGGCACGTTATATCATTTTTGGTTAATCAACTTCAAGCATTCAATTGCTTTTTTAAGGAAAAAGATGATATTTTAGAGCATTTTCCCATTCATAATTAGTGGTTAAAGACAAGACAACTCTAATGGTGTTCATCTTGGCCACTGGTGCAAATGTTTCAGTGTAATTTAAACTATAAGTTTGAGTGAATCATTTAGCAACCAATCTAGTTTTATATTTTTCAACAGAACCGTCACTTTTCAACTTAGTTTTGTATACCCACTTACACCTAACTGTCTTTTTACCTTGAGAAAGAGGAACAATTTCCCATGTTTTATTTCTAGCTAAAGCATCCAACTCCTCATCCATGGCATTTCTCCAAATAGGAATGTCCTTGGTCTTATTGTAATGTGATGGCTCTCCTAAACTATCCAATTTGGTTAAAATTACTCTATAACTCTTTTTGACATTACCTAAAGTATAATAATTTTCTATGGGATGTGCTGTGACCTTGTTTCCATAGAAGAATACCCTATTTTTCTTCCATTCAGATGGGACTTTCTAATTCTTTGAGATCTCCTAAGTGCAAAATTTTGATCATGTGATGGAGAAGTGGACTCTTTCTCATTTTGATCAACCTGTGAAATATTAAATGGAATTTCATCTTTAGAATCTAATTGAGCATTAGGTTGCTCATCACTAGGTGTTTCCTCACTTTGACTTTCACTAACTATGTTTTGTTCTTCATTTGATTCTAATGATTCATCAATATCATCATTTTGTGATAGTAAATCTTGAGAGTTAGAATCCTCATTTTCACTCTCATTTAAACCAACTCCATGATTATTGATTTGATCATTATTTTTTAATGAACTCAATCGGTTACCCACAATAGATAAAGGAAAAGGATCTTCGGTTTCCCCTCATTTCTCACTTTGTCAAAGTATAGATCATTTTCTAAAATTGTAACATTTCTTGAGAGAAATTTCTTATTTGGGCAAGGATTTAAATATTTATAACACCTTTTTATCGATGCAATACCCCAAAAATATACACTTAACATTCTTATGACTCAATTTATCTCTAGCATGATTAGGGATATGAATATAACAAGTGCAACCAAATACCCTGAGCTAAGATAAGTTTGGTTATCTATTATACAAAAACTCAAAAGAAGATTTTCCATTTAATAATTTAGAAGGCATTCAGTTAATCAAATGTATGGCAGCGAGAATGGCTTCATTCCAATATATTTTGGGGACATTATAATGAAATATCAATGATCTTCCTACATCTAAGATGTGCCAATTTTTTTATTCGGCTACACTGTTTTGTTCGGTTGTGTAAGGACAAGTTGTTTGGTTAATTATCCCTAAGGTTTTCAAGTAATCCTCAAACATATTACTAGTTTATTCTCCCCCATTATCGAACCTAAGAATCTTAATCCTTTTGCCAAGTTGATTTTCAATTAAGGATACAAATTCTTTAAAATATGATAAGGTCTCCGATTTGTTTTTAATCAAATATATCCAAGTATATCTAGACTTGTGGTCAATGAATGTCACAAAATTTTTAAAGCCATTATAAGACTCTAAAGGAGAAGTCCATAAATCAGAGTGTATAAGATCAAAAGTTTCATTATAACAAATTTCCGAA
This sequence comes from Khaya senegalensis, assembly GCA_032402905.1. Lineage (NCBI taxonomy): Eukaryota > Viridiplantae > Streptophyta > Magnoliopsida > Sapindales > Meliaceae > Khaya > Khaya senegalensis. The sequence goes on along the minus strand of CP135546.1, from coordinate 2,485,182 downwards.
TGTACAAAAGGAAGTTTCGTTTGTTTTCCTCTATTACAAGCTCTACATTGTTTAAAATCACTAAACTTCATATTCGGAATCATTTTGCACAGAATGTTGCTAGGATGATGTCCTAATTTTGCATGCTAAAGTTTTTGAAGTCTACGGTCTTCTTCAACTCTAAGAGCTTGATTAGTGCTATCCAAAAAATATAAGTTGTCGTGTAGTCTTCCTTCACCAATCTTCTTCCTAATTATTATGTCCTGAAATATCACTTTATTGGGTTCAAAGATGACACAACAATTTAAGTCTTTTATTATCTTACTAACCGACAACAAATTTGATGAGAAATTTGGCATATAAAGGCCTTTTGTTTCCTTAGATAAAACTTTAATGTCTCCTAGTTCCTTAATAGGTATTTCACTACCATTGGCTATTGTCACATTTCTAAAGTTTCCTAAGGTTTCTATTCTAGATGCCTTGTTTTTATTTCTAAACATATGATTAGTAACACCTGAATCAATAATCCAAGGGTCAAAATTAAAATGTGAGTTGGAAACCATACCTTGAGAGAAGTTTGGGGGATGGTTCTAAAGTAGCTTTGCCAAATCCTCAAGGAGTTTTGAGTTGTCTTTTTCAATTGCATTTTGAGCACTTTGTGGTGGTGCCTTCTCCTTGTAATTGTTTAGCCTAAGATGTGGATCGAGAATCTAACATTTTTTTTAGTATGACCCAGCATCTTGCAATGGCCACACTTCCAACATTTGTCCTTGGGATTGTGCATCTGTCCATATTTATCGCACTTAGCCTTGACTTTCACTCCTTGAACCATCATACCTTCTTTCTTGCTATCTACCAAACTACCTCTTTTTACCTTATTGGAGTTCTCATTTAAAATTTTTCTTTGCATGTACTCTTTATTCACCTTGTTTACAACACCGTCATAATGGGGCAAAGGTTCAAATTTAAGGATGTGGTTTCTAAGATCATTCTAGTCAAAATCCAAACCCATCAAATTTGAGATTACAAGATCCTCATTGGCTCTTTTTTCTACTTCTTCAATACTTGTGGTATTCGGCCTTAAGGATTGAAAGTCATCCCATGCCTTCTTCATTTTAGTGTTATACTCTATTGGATCACCTCTACCAAGATTGATATTGTTGATGAAGTGCTTCAACTCATATATTCTCATCAAGTTTCCTTGATGACTAAATTGCCTCTTGATAGATTCCCAAAGTGCTTTAGAAGATTCAGCCTTTGAGAATGCACCTACCAAGGATGGTTCCATAGAATTCAAAATCCATGTATACACCAAGTTGTCATCGGTTTGTCCATCAGTTTGAGGATGGCATGTTGTGCTGAAGAGTAGTTTTGTTCCAAGTCTTTTCCACAAAGTCTTCCAAAAGTAACTCAGGAATTTGGCATCACGATCTGAAACAATACTTTTTGGAATCCCATGCAATCGAACAATCTCCTTGAAGAATAAATCAGCAACATGTTGAGCATCATTCGTCTTGTGGCAAGGAATAAAATGAGACATCTTGGAAAACCTGTCAACAACTACCATAACTGAATCTTTTCCCCACTGTATTCTAGGCAAACCAAGCACAAAATCCATGCTTAGATCTTCCCACGGTTGGTTTGGTACAGGTAATGGCATGTATAACCCTTGTGACATCTCCTTGCTCTTGGCTTTCCTGCATATCACACATCTTTCTATGACTCTTTTAACGTCTTTGATCATGGCTGGCCAATAAAAATGTTCCTTGAGTGCCTCTAATGTCTTCTTTTCTCCAAAATGACCAGCTAAACCTCTACCATGAGTCTCCCTCACTAAGTGCTCACGGATTGAACAATTTGGGATGCACAGTCTACCTTGCTTGAATAGATAGTCATCATGTCGATAGAATCCTTGCATGGCTCCTTTCTTGCACTCCTCATATATTGACGCAAACTTTGGGTCATCTTTATACTGATCTACAAGCATCTTAAACCCATTAGTTTAACATTTAACATGGAAATTAAAGAGTACCTCCGAGATAGTGCATCAGCCACAATGTTGACATTTCCTTTCTTGTACTTGATCATATAAGGAAAAGACTCCAAGAATTCCACCCATTTGGCATGCCTTCGGTTCAGCTTGCTTTGCCCCTTTAAATGCTTCAAGGACTCATGATCAGTGTGAATAACAAACTCCTTGGGCAGTAAATAATGTTGCCATGTCTCCAAAGCTCTAATTAAAGCAAAAAACTCTTTGACATAGGTTGAGTAGTTTAATTGTGCACCACTCAACTTTTGACTAAAGTATGCTAATGGATGCCCCTCTTGCATAAGAACAGCCCCAAGTCCCACACCAGATGCATCACATTCTAATTCAAAAGTTTTGGTAAAATCAGGTAAAGCTAAAATTGGTGCAGTTGTCAACTTCTCTTTAATCAACTCAAAACTCCTTTGTGCTTCTTTATTCCATTCAAAAGCCCTTCCTTTTTTAATAATTTCAGTAATCGGAGCAAGCAAAGTACTGAAATTCTTCACAAACCTTCTATAAAAAGAAGCTAACCCATGGAAACTTCTCACTTCAGCAACACTACTTGGAATAGGCCACTCTTTAATATCCTTCACCTTTTCTTCATCAACACCAACACCATGCTTTGACACCACATAACCAAGAAAAACTACATGATCTTGGCAAAAATGACATTTTTTTAGGTTGCCATACAAATTCTCTTCTCTCAGCACTTCAAACACCTTCCTCAAATGAATTATATGTGTTTCTAAACTTCCACTGTAAATCAGAATATCATCAAAATAAACAACAACAAAATCACCAATAAAGTTCCTAAGCACATGATTCATCAATCTCATAAAGGTGCTTGGTGCATTAGGTAAACCAAATGGCATAACCATCCATTCATATAATCCAAATTTAGTTTTAAAAACGGTTTTCCATTCATTCCCTTCTTTCATCATAATCTGATGATAACCACTTTTGAGATCTATTTTAAAAAATATAACAGCACCATTTAACTCATCAAGCATATCATCAAGTCTAGGGATAGGATAGCGATATTTTACCGTAATCTTGTTGATTGCCCTACTATCCACACACATCCTCATGGTTCCATCCTTCTTTGGCATCAACAAAGATGGTACAGAACAAGGACTCAGGGATTCCCTAACATATCCATTATCAATCAGCCCAGAAACTTGCTTTTGCAACTCTTTAGTCTCTTCCGGATTGCTTCTGTAGGCTGGTCGATTTGGTAGAGTTGCCCCTAGTATGAGATCTATTTGGTACTCAATTCCTCTGATTGGTGGTAACCCCTTTGGTAATTCTTCTGGAAATACATCAGCAAACTCCTTTAAAATTGCTTCCACTTGAGTTGGAAAAGTAACATCTCTGCTTTGAGTTGCTTCTTTGACCACCAGAATAAAGATTGGCTTTTTATCAAACAAAGCTTGCTTTACTACTCCTTTGTTAACAAACAAACTCTCTTTCTTTCTCTTGTCAAACTCAATTTTATCTTTCTGAATTTGTTGTGGATTAAGAGGTGTTAACACAATCTTTCTGCCATCCTTAACAAAGGAATATGTATTCTTATAATCATCATGAAAGGCTCTTCTATCATACTGCCAAGGTCTTCCCAATAAGAGATGACTTGCATCCATAGGGACTACATCACATAACACTTCATCTTTGTATCTACCAATTGAAAAAGGCACCAAAACTTGCTGAGTAACATTCACATCACCATTGTCATTTAGCCACTGTAATCTATAAGGTTGGGGATGTTTTAATTTTTCAACCAAAGTAGTGGAAGCCACTTTTGTACAACTACCCCCATCAATTATAACTCCACACACCTTATTCTCAATTGCACACCTTGTATGAAAGATATTCTCACATTACTCATCTTCCTCTTTTGCTTGTGTAGTCATGGTGCGGCGAACTACAAGCATTTCTCCAATTTCAGCATGTTCTACCTCTTCTTCCTCGCTATTTTCCACTCCCTCTTCTTCTGCAGCCTCATCTTCACTCTCCAATTCTCCTTGTGAGTCCCTAAGTACCATTACCCTCCTATTTGGACATTCGGAAGTGATATGCCCATATCCAAGGTATTTAAAGCATTTGATGTCTCGGCTCCGTTTTGGAGGAATTGTTTCTGTCACTTTCTCTTTTCCTTTATCCATGGCTACTGTTGACTTGCTAGGACCACTTTTCTCCACTGATTTTGCTATCTTCTTTGAAATGGAAGTCGGATAAGTAGATGTTGAATTGGTGTTTTTGGTGGAACCGAATCTGTACACTCCCCTCATTAGTTGTCTCTCCGCCTTGATAGTAAGTTTAATCACATTTGCAAAGAAACATATGGTTGCAATTCTGCCCTACTTGAAATTTCATATTTCAGCCCACCAAGGAACCTTGCAATGGTTAGTTCTTCTGGTTCTTGCAAGTTACATCTCATCATAAGTATCTCATACTCTTTAACAGTCTTCTACACACATGCCCCCTTGCCTTAAACTCTGAAGCTTAAATTCTGGCAAAAATCTTCTCTCCATTAATCTCTTCATGACTCTCCAACTTGTGACCTCATCTAAACCTTCCCTTCTTCGCCTGACTTTCTCATTTTCCCACCATAAATTGGCCTAATCAGTAAATTCAAGAGCGACCAACTTGCACTTCCTTGGTTCAGAATAATCATAATACTCAAATACCTTCTCTACTTTTTGCACCCATTCTAAGTACTCCTCGGGTGAACTTGTTCCTCGAAATGGCGGAATCTTCAACTTAACATCAATTCCATCATCCCTGGTATTTCTTCTCTGCCATGGTCTCTCCTCAGTTTCATCATCTATTCCCAGCTCACCAAGCTCATCTTCTACATAATAATTAGGCCTTCTAGGTGCTCGGTGCTCTCGTCGTTCACGTCTTCTGGGTTGTTGCTGAATGGTATTCCTCTCCATGGCTTGAATTGAACGGTCAATTTGCTCCCTCATTTCTGCTTGCTGGCGTTCAAGTGCTAAGATCTTAGCTTGATCCAAACTCAATCCTCTTGGAACACTGGAAGTTTCTTCTTCTTTAGACATGATTCTTGCTGAAAATTTCAAGTGAATGGGTTTCTTCATTCAAAGAGGCTCTGATACCAACTGATATGCCTCAAGGATCTTCAAATGATGAATCAAGATTTATGGGTATATATTTTATTTTTGGTGTTTTGTAGATGGAAAGAGGTGCTGGGATATGGATTAGTTGTTGAGTAGATGAAAATTCGTAATTGAGGTAGGTTTCTGGTTCTTCAAAGGTGTTTTATGGAAGCTGAAGGGTTATGTACGATTTTGAAGTGGTAATGTGATATGAATGACTTATGGAAGTTTAAGATGAAGAAATAGAGTTCTAAATCAGTATTAAGAGTCAAAATAAAGAAATTAACACTAGTGAATCAAGTTTGATAAGATCAAATCGCCACAAACAAGATTACTAGGATGATTTGCCACACTCTAAGATAGAAAGAAGGAAGAGTGATAAGAATCGATAAGAATTCGCCACTAAACAAAGAATTTGTTTAGATAAGAATTGGATGCAAGTCAGCAAAATACTTTTTCATTCGTAGATAGATAATCCATTACAATAACATTCCTTCCATTATAGAACTTGCAAACTTGCCCTGGAAGATTTGTGCATTTAATGCTGAATTGGAAAACTAAGGCTAATTAATTAAAACCCAATTACTAAAATCATAATTAATACATCATTAATTAAACATTTAAGTTATTAGCCACCTTATTTATTGAAGTTCATTGACCAGAAATCATCATTATAATTTGCTGAAATTAAACTCAATCAGCAAATCAATTTCCCTCCATGCAGGTGAGTAAAGTAACAAGCTTAGCTCTTGCTCTAATAACTGGTCCCATGTATGGCTCTTCTTGGATTGCAGCAACGTCATTTCCATGATGGAGTGCATCAACGAGCCCTCCTTTTCCATTTCTTAATTTGGCTTTGAAGGGGAATGTCTTAATGCACCAAAAACCAACAAATAACAAAAGATGAAAGGTAGATTTAGGATGAAACTTGCTCTGATACCATATGGAAAAAATATATTAATGAAGAAATGAAGCAGATTCAAATGTGAAAGAAAGTATTAATGAAAGAATAAGAAAGCTTTTTTCTATCTTTTTCATTTACAATGATGTGTTTATATACATAAGTTTGTAACAGCTAGTTTTTCAAATTTTTGATCGTTACTGTTTATAATGGCTACTGTACACAACGGTCACTGTTCAAACAGCTAGTTTATGTCTTCTTGTGTCTACTTTCTCTCTGTGCTTGTAATGTGCCTTCTAAATTGTGTGAAACGATGATAAGTCAACCAAAATCTATATTAGTTGCTATAACTATCATTTTCAACAATTATAACATTGTTGGCAAAAATGGTCATTGTTTAAAGCAATTTCAAGCATTCAATTGTATTTTTAAGACAAAAGGGTGATATGTTAAAGCATTGTGCTGTATTTTTGGCAAAAATGGAAATGTTTTAAAGCACGTTAATTCATTTTTGCCAAAAACAATGATGGTTCGACACAATTTCTAACATTTTTGCATAATACATTCACATTTTGAAGCATTTTATGTCATTTTCAAAGTGATGCACATGTTTTAAAGTAATTTATAGCATTTTTTTAGAAAATGGTGCTATTTTAAAGCATGCTACATTATTTTCGTGAAAAATAGTTGGTTTTTGAAGCAACTTTGAGCATTTTATTGCATTTAAAGAGAAAATGTGATACTTTAAAGCATTTGGCTGCATATTTGCTAAAAATGGTGATGTTTCAAGATAAAATTTGAGATTTTGTAGCAATTTTCCATTAGAAGGTGACATTTTAATGAATGTTATATCATTTTTGGGTAAGAAGCATATTTTTAAATGCAATTTATTGCATTTTTTTAAAAAAATGATGACATTTTAAGGCATGTTATAACATTTTCGGCAAAAACGACTATCGTTTAAAGAAATTTCAAGCATTTAATTGTGTTTTTAGGAAAAAAGGTGATATTTTAAAACATTATGCTTCAATTTTGGCGCAAATGGCAATGTTTTTAAAGCATGTTAATTCATTTTGAGCAAAAACAATGATGGTTCGATGTACATGTATTTTTGCATAAAATGTTCACATTATGAAACATTTTATGTCATTTCGAGAGTGAGGCACATGTTTAAAGGCAATTTATTGTATTTTTGGAGAAAATGGTGTTGTTTTAAAACATGTTACATTATTTTTGCAAAGAACAATTACTTTTTAAAGCAAATTTTTCTTACATTTGCAGTGAAAAGGTAAGTTTTAAAGCATTTGATTGCATATATGGTGAAAATGGTAACATTTAAAAGCACATTAAATCATTTGCTGCTAATACAGAGATGTTTTGCAATAAAATTTGGGATTCCGTAGCATTTTTCCATTTGATGAATGATATATCATTTTCTAGTAAAAAAAAGTATATGTTTTAAAGCAATTTTTTGCATTTTTGGAGAAAATGGTGACATTCTCAACAAAAACACTATTGTTTAATACAATTTCAGGCACTCAATTGCATTTTTAAGAGAAAAGGTGATATTATAAAGCATTGTGCTGCATTTTTTGGTTAAAATGAAGATGTTTTAAAGTGCACTAATTCATTGCACCTCAAACAATGATGGTTCGACACAATTTCTAGAATTTTTGCAGGAAATGTTCACATTTTGAGGCATGTTATGTCATTTTCGAAGTGGCACATGTGTGTTAGAGTACTTGATTGCATTTGTTAGAAAATGGTATTGTTTTCAAGCATGTTACGTCATTTTTGCGAAAAATAGTTGGCTTTTAAAGCAATTTCAAGCATTTTATTATATTTTTGGAGAAAAGGTGATGTTTTAAAGCATTTGGTTGCATATTTGGTGATAATGATGATGTTCTAAAGCATTTTAAATAATTTGTGGCAAAAACAGAGATGTTTAACTAAAATATAGGATTCCGTATCATTTTTCATTAGACAGTAACGTTTTAAAGAATGAAATATCATTTTCAAGTAAAACACATGTTTTTCTGTAATTTATAACATTTTTAGAGAAAATGTCGACATTTTAAAACAAGTTATATTATTTTCGGCAAAAATAGCTATCGTTTAAAGCAATTTCAAGCATTTTTGTATAAAACGCTCACATTTTGATGTTACTTCGTTTTTCAAATAATGCACATGTTTTAAGGAATGGATTACATATTTGGAGAAAATAGTGTTATGTTAAAGCATGTTACATCATTTTCGCGAAAAGCAACTGCCTTTTAAAGTAATTTCAAGTAAGTTATTGCATTTGCAAAGAATAGGTGATATTTTCAAGCATTTGGTTGCATATTTGATGAAAATGGTGACGTTCTAAAGCAGGTTAAATCATTTACTACAAAAAAAAATAGATGTTTGGAGAAATCTAGAATTTTGTAGCATTTTTCCATTATAAGGTGAATGCATTTTTTTTTATGTAATTTATTGCTTTTTTTTTTTAATAGAAAAAGAAGACATTTTAAAGTGTGCTATAACATTTTCGGTTAAAATGGCTATCGTTTAATGCAATTTCAATCATTAAATTGTGTTTTTAAGAAAAAAAAAAACAAAGATGATATTTTAAAGCATTGTACTATTTTTTTGGCGATATTTTAAAGTACATTAATTTATTTTTGGGACAAACAATGACAGTTCACCATATTTTCTGGCAGTATTGCATAAAACGTTCATATTTTGATGCATGTTATGTCATTTTTAGAGTGACACATGCTTTTAAGCAATTTATTAGATTTTCTTTTGAGAAAATGGCGTTGTTTCAAAGTACGTTATATCTCTTTTATGAAAAACAATTGGTTTTTAAAGCAATTTCAAGCACTTTATTGCATTTGTGAAGAAAAAGTGATGTTTTAAATAATTTGGTTGCATATTTGACGGAAATGGTGACATTCTGTAGCATGTTAAATTATTTGTGACAAAAACAGAGATTTTCTGAGATAAAATTTGAGATTTTGTAGCATTTTCCATTAGATGGTAATGTTTTAATGAATGATATATCATTCTTGGGTAAAATACATATGTTTTAGTGCAATTTATTTCATTTTTAGAGTAACTAATGACAATTTAAAGTAAGTTATATAATTTTCAGCAAAAACAACTATTGTTTAAAGTATTTCAAGCATTCTCTTGTGTTTCAAGTTAAAAAGAAAAAGAAAAAGGTTATATTTTAAAGTATTGTGTTGCATTTTTGGTAAAAATGGTGATGTTTTGAAACATATTAATTCATTTGTGGCAAAAAGATTGATGGTTCAACACAATTTCTAGAATTTTTATATAAAACATTCATGTTTTGAAGTATGTTACTGATGTGGATCTTGAACAAATTCCAACAATGCCAACAAGTGAGTAAAGTGTGAATCAAATGAAGAGAAAAGAATTGAAATAACTAAGATTGATCCAAGGCATAAAGGCAAAGCCACCAACCAAGGAAACCACCACCTAAATTCCAGCAACAAGAAAATTTAGGGTAAAGGTTTGTTTAAACTTGAACAACAAGCTCAATGTTCAATCTTTACTTTTCCAGCAGAAAAAACCCCCCCTTACAAAGCATTGGAGACCCTTTTAAAAGGTCTAATATATTTTCCAAGATCAAAAGTAATGACAATTACTTAACATATAAGACAAGCTTAAAATGAAAAATGGACACAAATGCTTTGTTGGTGTAGAAATTGTCTTAGTCTAATACTACAACTTTTGTGGTCAGCCTCTTATCCTCCATAAATGCATTTTTCGACCTTACAAGTGATTTGAGCTTACTTGCTGGAACTTCTAAAGTGACATAAAAGAGATAAACTAATAAAATAAAATACTAATTAACTTAAATTTCCTTAAACTTGCCAAATTTTCATTTTTCCCTCCAAACGGATATTTTTTTGATTTGCTTCATGTAAGTAATGTGGCAATCAAGCAAGTGAGATATCATTGGCCCAAGTGATCATGGTTAAACCAAGGGCATAACTTGGGTCATTAAATGGGCCTTGGGTTGAATGGGTTAAAGGAAAATTGAGAGTTTGGCCAAATTGGATTTTGATGTTCGAATATAGCTGGGTTTGGTGAATTAAAAAGTTTATGGGTTTGGTTCCTTGATTCATATCAAAATGGTATTGTTTTAAAGCATGTTGCATCATTTTTGTGAAGAACAATTGCCTTTGAAAGCAATTTCAACCATTTTATTGCATTTGCAGAGAAAATGTGATGTTTTAAAGCATTTGGTTGCGTATTTTGTGAAAATGGTAATGTTCTGAAACACGTTAACTCACTTGCGGCAAAAACGGAGATGTTTTTGGATAAAACTAGGATTCAGTAGTATTTTTCCACTAGAAGGTGACATTTTAATGAATGTTGTATCAATTTTGAGTAAAATGCATATGGTTCAATGTAATTTATTGCATTTTTGGAGAAAATAATGATGTTTTAATGCAAGTTATATCACTTTCGACAAAAGCAGCTTTCATTTAAACCAACTTCAAGCATTCAATTGCATTTTTAGGAAGAAATGTGATATTTTAGAGTATTGTGCTGTATTTTTGGCAAAAATGGTGATGTTTTAGGGCAAGTTAATTCATTTTCAGCAAGAATATGATAGTTTGTCACAATTTGTAGCAATTTTGCATAAAATGTTCACATTTTGAAGCATGTTTTATCATTTTCATAGTGACACACATGTTTTAAAACAATTAATTACATTTTTACAAAAAAAAAGGGTGTCATTTTAAAGCATGTTACATCATTTTTGTGAAGAACAATTGCCTTTAAAATCAAGTTCAAGCATTTTATTGCATTTGCATGGAAAATGTGACATTTTAAAGTATTTAGTTGCATATTTTGTGAAAATGGTAATGTTCTGAAGCATGTTAACACACTTGTGGCTAAAACAAAGATATTTTCGGGTAAAACTAAGATTCAGTAGCATTTTTCCACTAGAAGGTGATGTTTTAATGAATGTTATATTGTATTTTTTAGAGAAAATAATGATATTTTAATGCACGTTATATCATTTTCGGCAAAAGCAGCTTTCGTTTAGACCAACATCAAGCATTCTGCTGTATTTTTGGCAAGAAAATGATGGTTCAACACAATTTGTAGCAATTTGGCATAAAACGTTCACATTTTGAAGTATGTTTTTGTTGAAATAAAACTGATTGAGCCGATTGACCAATCTCAAGATTCATGTTAGCATCGTGACCGTGCTACATTGGAATCTGTGTATCCTAATCATCATCTCAGTCAGCATCCTAATTAGCAACCTAATCCTAATCAGCATCTTCAGTAGCCAAAGAGAAGAATTCAAACATTCAAATTTGAAGATGGTGAACATTGGAAGTTGTTTTGCAATTA
>CP135546.1:2386914-2419001 GCA_032402905.1 Khaya senegalensis | reverse complement strand
AGGGAGAAACGTGTGTGCATTCCACATAACTCACTTAGGGAGTTGCTTGTTAGAGAGTCGCATGATGGAGGATTGATGGGCATTTTGGTATTCAAAAGACTTTAGACATACTTAGCGAGCATTTCTTTTAGCTTCATATACACAGAGATGTTGAGAGGATTTGTGAGAGATGCATCATTTGTAAGCAAGCTAAGTCTAGAGTCTTGCCACATGGTTTGTATACCCCTTTGCCTATACCTAATGAACCATGGGTAGATATTTTTATGGATTTCGTTTTAGGTTTGCCTAAGTTTAGAGGGGGTAGGGATTCTATTTTTGTTGTGGTTTACAAATTTTCAAAGATGGCACACTTCATTTCATATCGCAAATCAGATGATGCCACACATGTGGTTGATTTTTTTTTTAAAGAGATAGTACGTTTACATGGTGTTCTAAAAAGTATAGTATCTGATCGTGATGTTAAATTTCTTAGTTATTTTTGGAAGACATTGTGGGCAAAGTTGGGAACAAAATTGCTATTTTCAACGACTTGCCATCCACAAATAGATGGACAAACTGAAGTGGTGAATCGCACTTTATCACAGCTTTTGCGTTCATTTATTCAAAAAAATCTTAAAAATTGGAAAGATCTCTTACCTCATGCTGAATTTGCTTATAATCAATCTATTTATTCTTCTACTTCTCATTAACTATTTGAGGTTATTTATGGTTTTAACCCACTAACTCCTTTGGATTTATTACCTTTGCCTTTAAAAGTGTCAAAGAGTCTTGATGGTGAACAAAAGGCAAATTACGTGAAGAAACTCTACGAGAAAGTTCGTTTAAACATTGAGAAACGAAACGAGCAAAGAGCAAGATAAGTTAATAAATGCCAAAAACAAATGGTCTTTGAACCTGGAGATTGGGTGTGGGTGCATATGCGTAAAGAACTTTTTCCAGAGTAAAGGAGAAGCAAGTTGCATCCACGTGGAGATAGACCATTTCAAGTGACTGAACGTCTTAATGACAATGCATATAAACTTGATTTTCGAGGTGAGTATGGTGTTAGTGCTACATTTAATGTTTCTGACCTTTGTCCTTTTGAAATAGGTGATGATGATTCGTGGATGAATCCTTTTGAGGAGGAAAGAAATGATGCAAATCAAGGAGTAAATGAAAGTCAATTAGAAGTCTTCGATATCAACAAAGTCAAAATATCTAATCATGAGTCAATGGAACCATTGAAGTGGCTTAGTGGACCTATAACAAGGAGTCGTGCAAAAAAACTTAAAACAGTCCTCTTTACGCACATTTAAAAGTTTTTGTGTGAAAGTAGGGCGTGCAGTGATATTAAGAAAGTCTCGCGGCTTATTACTGTTATTTACGCATGTTTTAAATAATTAATTAGAAAAGTTAGCTATTATTTAGGAAGTTAATTAGCTTAATTTATTTTAATTGTCTTTATTAATTGAGTTATCTAACAATTGGCTAATTTTATTTTGTAAGATATATTCAAAAGAAGCTTCCTTAGCTGTGAGATTTAGTCAAAGTGCATTAACTAAGAAGATATCAATAAATCATATAAATCTGGATATTCTAAAAATAAGTAAGGAAGAATGCAAGTAATGGAGTGCAAAATCAAATCTTAGCCAAATTATACTTTGTGTATTAATTATTAAATTTCTTAATTCTGTAAACTTTTATATATTTTCCTAAATTACTCTTTATTATCTTAGGAAAATTTTTATTCTAATTCTACTAGGATTAGATTTAAGACTATTATAAATAGTTTTATCTTTTTTTTAAATGAAGGAAGTTTTGCAGGACAAAAAAATTGTGACGAATTATTTTCTCTTCATCGTTCTTTTTTACAACTTAGAACTTATCAAACTCGCTTGTGGCATTCTACCTAGACTTATCAAGAATTCTTTGTTATTCCATCAACAAAGTTCTTGTGACATTAAAACCTTCCGAAATACTTAATTCTTAGACTTTCTTTGAAACTCCATTTTCGTGACGATTCGTTCCTTTCGAGGTTCGTGTCAGTTATAATATGAAATTTCAAGTTTAGACATAGGTATAAGTTAATGAACTAATGTATTAGACTGATCCATAATGAGAATGCTACGTAGATCATTATATGAGTATTATAAGTAATTTTTATAGTGATAATAATGTATGTAATTCTTAGACTTAAAATCACTATAGTTTCCTACATAAAAAATAAATATTTTGATATTTTTAGACGTTATCTATAACAAGATAGACTATAAATGAAATAATCAAATATGTTATGTAGAGTAATATATGTGATTAAGATAAAATTTGTCCCTCCATATAATAAGAATAATATCTTAGGCCATTTAATTAAGTGAGAATTTTATAAATGCATGGCCATGTTCAAATAAATTAATATGTGATATTGATTTCACTTGATAGAATAAATCTACTTAGGATTTTAAAGAAATATATAATTGAACCATACGAAGATGACATATTCTATATCTTATATTCAATTAAGATATTTAGGATAAAAAGATTGAATTACATACTAATATTAGTCGCGGATATATATATATATATATATATATATTATTTTCGATGTTATTGTGAAACACAACAGATTTTCGTTATGTTGGCAATAATAATAAAATTTAATTTTACTGTTACAAATAATGAGCGATATCTAGAATTGACATTATCTTATCTATAACCAATGTTACTCTGTAGTTCAATCTCTTTATTTTAGATATTTTAATTGAACATGAGATATAAAATGTGTCATTCTTTTATGGTTTAATTTTATATTTCTTTGATATCCTGAATAAACCTATTTTATCAAATGAAGTCAATATCATATATTGATATAGTTGAGAATATCCTTGTATTTTTTAAAGTCTTACTCAATCAAAAGGCCCAAGATATCACTTCTATTATATAGAAAGGACAAATCATATCTTGATCACGCATATCCCTCTACACGAATTATGACATATTTGATTATTTCCTTCATAGTCTATCTTGTCACAAATGACTTTCAAAAATATCAAAATATATTATTTTCTATGTTGGGAACCATGTTGATCTCAAATCTAAGGATTACATATACTATTGTTATTATGAGAATCACTTATAATACTCATATAATAATCCACGTAGTATTCTTATGATGAATCAATCCAATACATTAGTCCACTAACTTGTACTCATGTATTGACTTAATTTTTCATATCATAACACACACGTGTTGGTACATACCAACAAAATAAATTCGGCTTTATAAGAAAGACCAACAAAATAATTTAGATCAAAATTGAAGACCTGAAATAATAATACATAAATATGTGATATTTATGCTTTTAAAGGTGTGTTTAAAATTTATTTTTACATATTACGCACTCAAATCATAGGAGTTAGCATTTCGATTAGATTTTCGATCATATGGATACCATAGAGATACAGAGAAATTTGATTTGTATTCGTAGTTTGACAAAAACTATCTAATTAGAGGTATGTACGTATTTATGACATTAAAACATATACATATAATAATATTAGAATTTATCGCATGGATCTTGGAAAGTAAACCATTTTTTTTTTGTGTAATTCTACTGCACGTGTATGTATTGGTTTATTTACAACATGTTGTTATTAGTCACTACATATACTAACCTCTATACATTTAAAAATAATATCCAACTAATTGAACTTATTATTCTAAGAATATTATTTTATTTATTAAATATATATAATAATAATAAAATAATTAAACAATATATATAAATCAAAATGTCGTGATAGTATTAGATTTAGGGCATTCAAAATAGTATTAGATTTAGGGCATATGCCAACATAGAGATATAAAAGCAATTGATTTGTGTTCGTGGTTTGGTAAAATTGTCTAACAAGAGATATTTACATATTTACTACATTGAATTATATACATATGATAACATTATGATTTATCACATGGATCTTAGAAAGCAAATCATATATGTTGTGTATTTTTCGCAACGTATATGTATTAGGTTGCTCATAATAAGGACATTAGTATGGATTAATAGTTAGAGAACTATTTTTTGAATATGACTAATTAACGATAAATCACATAGTAATCCACTAATCAATGATTTATTGTATAATTGAACTAGTGTGCGATGTAATCTTTTAACCTTATATATTATGGTTGAATATGATATAAATGCATATAATTTATATGGTATATAAGTACAAAACTAATCATGTCTATTATATTAAAGCCAGTTTGGTCATATATTGATTACATGAAAAAATGAATAATGGTAAAGACGGAATCTATTAGTTTGATATACATAAGACTGGAGTTTTTATTGACTCGATCTAGATTTAAGTCCCTAAATAGATATTGATAAATGGCTAAAATAGTAAATTACTAATCATAGTAAATTAAATATCATACAAATGAGTTGATAATGATAAGTTTAATGCATATTGATTGATAGTTAATATTTATATCGATATAGGAATTTGACACACCATAGATCTTTACTCAATTAAAATTGGACAACGGAAGAATATTACCCATGTAGTACATATAGTTAAGATAAGGTTCAATGAAAAACTATTTTATTGTGGTTTAAGGGTTATGGAACATTACTAGATGTTAAATATAAT
The DNA here is from genome assembly GCA_032402905.1 of Khaya senegalensis. NCBI lineage: Eukaryota > Viridiplantae > Streptophyta > Magnoliopsida > Sapindales > Meliaceae > Khaya > Khaya senegalensis. The sequence goes on along the minus strand of CP135546.1, from coordinate 2,414,369 downwards.
CACTGAACGGTGGTATTTTATAGCATTTTCTTACATCATATACGATATTTATGATAAAGGTGGTATCTTAAATTGACTTTCGGCGTTTTGTGTCATTTTTGGTTAAAATGGTGACGTTCTAAAGTAATTTCTAGCATTTTTTAAGAAATGATGATGTTTGAGTATATTTTATTGCATTATGTATCATTTTTATACGATTTTTGACATAAACAATGATGTTTTGAAGCAATTTTTGGCATTTTATGAAATAAATATGACATTTTAGGTCATTTTGTTGCATGATATTTCATTTTCATCCTAAATAGTGATATTTTAAAGTGATTCTTAGTGATTTTCGACAAAAACAATAATGGGTTAAAGTAATTTGCAACATTTTTTGAGAAAATGATAATGCTTGAAAGCATTTCGTTGCATGATGTATCATTTTTCACATATATGGTGATATTTTAAAGCGATTTCTAGCCTTTTATACAATTTTCGGCAAAAACTCTATTGTTTTATAGCAATTTCTTAGATAAATATGTGTTTTAAGGCATTTTGTTGCATTATATATCATTTTCATGCTATACGGTGATGTTTTAAACGGATTCTTAGCATTTCATATGATCTTTGGCCAAAACAGTGATGGTTTGAAGTAGTAGCATATTTTAGAAAAATGGTGATATTTGAAAGTGTTTTGTTGCATTATGTATCATTTTTCACATAAATGGTAAAATTTTAAAGTGATTTTTCACATTTTATGTTACTTTTGGCTAAAATGGTGATATTCTAAAGCAATGTCTTGCATTTTTTTAAGAAAATGGCGATGTTTCATATCGTTTTATTGCATCATATATCATTTTTATCATTAACAATGATATTTTAATGTGATTTTTAACATTTTGTACAATGTTTGGCAAAAAATGGTGATGTTTTGATGCAATTTCTAAGAAAATAGCAATGTTTTAGGGTAAGTTTTTTGTATCATGGATCATTTTTCTAATAAACAATGATATTTTAAAGTAATTTTTAGCATTTTGTACAATCTTTAATAAAAATTATGATATTTTGAAGCAATTTCTAGCAATTTTTGAGATAAAGATGGTGTTTTAGAGCATTTTGTTGCATCATATATGATATTTACGATAAACTGTGGTATCTTAAATTGATTTTTGGCCTTTTTGCTACTTTCGACTAAATGGTGACGTTGTAATGCAGTTTTTAGCTTCTTTTTTTTTTTTTTTTTGGAAATGACGATGCTCAAGTGCATTTGTTGCATTATGTATCATTTTTCTCAAAAAAGGTTATATTTAACACAATTTTTGATATTTTATACGATTTTCACTTCACCATGTCTCATTTCTCACATTAATGGTGATATTTTAAAGTGATTTCTAGCAATCTATATGATTTTCAACAAAAACACTAATGTTTTGAAGCAATTTCTACCAATTTCTAAGATAAATATGTGTTTTAGGGCATTTTGTTGCATCATATATCATTTTTATCCTGAATGGTGATATTTTAAACCAGTTTTTGGCATTTCATATGATCTTCTATAAAAACAGTGATATTTGAGAGCATTTAGTTACACGATGTATCACTTTTCACATAAATGGTGATATTTTATAACAATTTTCCTTATTTGATATTACTTTTGGCTAAAACAGTGATATTCTAAAGTAATAATTTGCATTTTTTAAGAAAGTAGAAATCTTTCATAGCATTTTGTTGTATCATGTATCACTTTAATTGTAAACAATGATGTTTTTATGTGATTTTTAGCATTTTGTATGAATTTCGGCAAAAATGATGATGTTTTCAAGCAATTATCTTTTTCTAAGATGAAGGTGGTATTTAAAACATTTTGCTGCATTGCATATGATATTTAAGCTAAGCGATGGTATCTTAAATCGATTTGTGATGTTTTATGCCACTTTTGGCTAAAGCAATGCTGTTCTAATGCAATTTGTAGTTTTTTTTTTTGAAAAAATGACAATGTTTGAGTGCATTTTATAGCATTATGTATCATTTTTCTCATAAATGGTGATATTGTAAAGCAATTTCTAGCATTATATATGATTTTTGGCAAAAATGATGACGTTTTGAAGCAGTTTCGGCATTTTCTGAGATAAATATTATGTTTTAAGGCATTTTGTTGCATTATATATGATTTTTGTCAAAAAGGTAACGGTTTCAAGCAATTTGTAGCATTTTTTTAAGAAAATGACGATGTTTGAGAGTTTTTCATTGCATGATGTATCATTTTTCACATAAATGGTGATATTTTAAAGCAATTTTTTGCATTTTATATTATTTTTGGCTAGAACAGTGATATTCTAAAGTATTGTCTTGCATTTTTAGAGAAAACAACAATGTTTCAGAGCATTTTGTTGTATAACGTATCATTTTTATTGTGAATGGTGATATTTTAATGTGAATTTTTAGCATTTTGTATGTTTTTTAACAAAAACATTGATGTTTTGAAGTGATTTTTTAGCATTTTCTGAGATAAAAGTGGTATGTTAGAGCATTTTGCTGCATCATAGGCTATATTTGCGATAAATAGTGGTATCTTAAATTTATTTTTGGCATTTTATGCAACTTTCAACTAAATCCTAATATTTTAAAGTGATTTCTGACATTTGTTTGAGATAAATATGATGTCTTAGGGCATTTTGTTGTATTATATATCATTTTCATCCTAAACGATGATATTTTAAAGCAATTCTTAATGATTTTTGGTAAAAAGGGCAACAATTTGAAGCAATTTATAGTATTTTTTAAGAAAACATGACGTTTGATAGCGTTTCATTGCATGATGTATCATTTTTATATAAATGGTGATATTTTAAAATGATTTCTAGCATTTTATGCAATTTTCAAAAAAACACTGATGTTTTGATGTAATTTCTAGTGTTTTTTGAAATAAGAATGTGTTTTAGGGCACTTTGTTGCATTATTTATCATTTTCATCCAAAATGATGATATTTTAAAGCAATTCTTGGCATTCATATGGCTTTTGATAAAAAAAAAAGGCAACAGTTTGAAGTTTTATGTAACATTTTTTAGGAAAATAGTAATATTTGAGAGTGCTTTGTTGCATGATGTAAAATTTTTCACATAAATAGTGACATTTTAAATTGATTTTCCACATTTCATATTATTTTTGGTTAAAACGATGATATTCTAAAGTAATGTCTTGCATTTTTTTAGGAATCAATGATGTTTTGAAATGTTTTGCTATATCATGTGTCATTTTTATCATAAATGGTGTAATTTAAAGTGATTTTTAGCATGTGGTACGGTTTTTAGCAAAAACAGTGATATTTTGATGTAATTTTTAGCATTTAGTATGATTTTAGGAAAAAATGACAATGTTTTGAAGCGATTTCTAGCATTTTGAGAGATAAAGGTGGTGTTTTAGAGTATTTTGCTACATCTTATAGAATATTTACAAAAAACAATAATATCTTAAATTGATTTCTAGCGTTTGACGCTACTTTCAACTAAAATGGTGATGTTCTAAAGCAATTTCTAGCATTTCTTTGAGAAAATGACGATGTTCGAGTGTATTTTGTTGCATTATGCATCATTTTTTTTTTCATAAATGGTGATATTTTAACACGATTTCTAGCATTTTATATGATTTTTGGCAAAAATACTGATGTTTTTAAGTAGTTTCTGGCATTTTTGAGAAAAATATGATGTTTTAAGGCATTTTATTGCATTATATATCATTTTTATCCTAAACGGTAATATTTTAAAACTAATTTTTTGGCAAAAACTGCGACAATTTGAAGCAATTTGTAACTTCTTTTTAACAAAACAATGATGATTAAGAGCATTTCATTACATGACATATCATTTTTTTGCATAAATAGTGATATTTTAAAGCGATTTCTAGTGTTTTATATGATTTTATCCAAAACGCTGATGTTTTGAAAAATTTATAGTGTTTTTTTGTTAAAGATATACTTTAGAATCAATCGTGCTATTAAGTTCGAGGATATCATTCATTTGTATATGTACATATATATTTTTGTAATTAGTTGTAAAACTATTTACAATTAACAAAGTAGCAATTATTTCATTTTGCAATTGTTTAGTTGTTATTCTTTAATAACATGCAAAAAGAGATCCCATGATGTATTATGTGTCTAGATTTTGTTAAAGGATTAAAAGCCTTTTAACATGTATTAAACATGAAATTGTGTTCATTCATGTATTTTTGCAAACACATGGAATGCCAATCAAGCATATATCATATATATGCATAAAATGACAACATAGATGAGTTTTTGCTCACTTACATGATGAGGGTGATGGAAATTTCTTTAATTGTATGAAGAATCTATAATTTACACCACCAAAGGAGGAAGAACTGTAACACCCTATTTTCTTTTGATAGATGTTATGTATTTATGTATAGATAATAAGTTGTGTTTTTGAAAATATATATATATTATATAGGAAATAATTGAATATTTTAGGAATAAATTATAAATTTAGGGTCAAATAGATAAAAAGAGTTAAATTAAGGACTGAATTGATAAATTATTCTAGTATAAATAAAATGTTTATTTGTATTTAGGGGTTTAACGTATTTGGGAGAAAAGAATAAGATTAGAGTAAGAGACAAGAAATAGAAAAAAAGGAAAGGAGAAAAAATAAGTTTTTTTTTTCTTATTTATATTAATTTTTGGATTAATGATTTGTTATTAATAATGAATAATTTTATTATTAAGTTTTATAGAATATGATGATTGGAACTTATCATCAGTATGTGATGTTAGGGTTAAAATGTTATAATTAAGAAATTAGAAAATTTTTATTTATGGAGAGATAGTTAAGAAAAAATAAAATTTTTGTAAAGATAATATTATAACAGTGACTTAATTTATGAATTTTATAAAATTATTTATTTTGAATTTTTCAAAAATGTTTTAAGTGAATTTTTTTTGATAAAAAATTATTATGTTTTTAATTTTTAATGATTTTTTGAATATGACTTTAGGATACAAAAATTTACTCATTTTTGTAGAAGAACTGAATGACGGAATTATTTTAGTTAACCAAAATATTTTAAAAAATTATGAAATTTTATATACCAATTTTTAATTATATCTAGTTTATTATACTAAAATTTTAGGTCAAAATTTTATGTTTACAATTTATTACAAAATTTTGAATAAAAATAGCTCACTGCCGATTTCTATTTAGCAGAATTTGACATTTTGAAAATAAAATTTGTTTTAAATAGTTAAAGTATAAATTTAAACTCAAAAATTTTCATAAATTACTGTCTATATGCCTTTATTATCTCTGCAAAATTTTATAACATTTGAAAATTTATTATATTTTCTAAAAATCAATGATTGGGAGTTACTCGGTATATGGTATAATGCTATCAGGATAATTGATTAAGTTTAAACAATGAAAAGGTTTAGTTTTATGATGAATTTAAAGTCTAATGAGATTATATGTGCTTGTAGTAGTGTATAAAATTCTCATGAATGCTAATTTTTAGTTATAGGTTAAAAAGTTTAAGCTGACTTTTGTTGTAATTGTCAAGAGGTAAGTATACAATAAATATATGTATATGTTTGAATATATTTTTAAGAATATTTTAATTATAAATTCTTATGAAAGTATTATTTTGATATTATTATATATTTATGTGATTGTTTATAAATATATGTGTTATTGTGAATGTAATTATTTATGATCATATTATTGTGATTATTTTTATGCTACGTGTATTGGCATTTAAGTATGGACATGTGCATTGTGTTTAAAGTAATGAGAAATTATTTTTATAAGAAAAGTGCTTATGAAAGTTAAGTTTTATATATTAGGATATCGAATTTTATTACTTTCTTAGTAGACAATTATAAGTTATATGAAATTTTTATTGTTTAGTGTGGTTATTTCTTTGTGTTTGTTGTTATTGTTATTGTTTATTATTCCGTATGATATGGAAGAAACTTTAGGGATACCTCTAAGTATGTGTGACACTCAGATATAAGTAAATCCTAATCTTTATTATCTCTTGTCCTTGGAAATATTTTATGAAGTTATTGGAAGGAGACCGAGTGAAAATCGATTAAATAGGTTATTTTGTCGGGTTGGGGCAAAATAGTTTTTTCACTCAAAATTGAGGTCAAAGTACGTTTTGATCGCGTAAAAAGTCTTAGAATTTTATAAATATTATGTTGGTATGTTTAATTTCAATTCGAGACGCGGTTGGTATATTTTTGGAAAGTCAGAAATAAAAAGGGTAAAATCATCATTTGATAAAATTTTGATTGACCAAACTAGATGTCAAGAATATAAATTAGTATGATAGAGTGTGTTAGAAGGAAAGATAGATTTTATAAGCATAAAAATGCCAAAATTTCTATTTTGGACAAAAAGGGATAATTTTGCTAAAAAGGGCAAAATTGTCATTGCGTCAAGGGTCGGAAGGACACTGACAGATTTTGATCACCCAGAACTCTTGTAAATATTGTAAATAAGATATAGAAAAAGTGGAATTGAATTAGGATGTGAATTTCTCTATAAAGGATGAAAAAGGACCAAAGTGACCGATTTTCTTTATTAGGGGTAAAATGGTCTTTTCACAAGGAATTAGAAGAAAAAGTGGTAATTAAAATTGATGGACTAAAGCGAAAGAATATAAAAATGGCTTGGGTAGTCTCATAATTTTTTTGGGAGCTAAATGCAAGCTTTGAAATATTTTTGGGCAATAGTATAATTTTTAAAAATATGGATTTGGATAAGATTAGTTGACTTTTCAAAATTGAAACAAAACCCACTTTTTCTTCTTCCTTGCCCTGAGGTGCTTCTCTCTTTCTCTTTTAAATTTTTGTACAAAAATCAAGCAAAATCTTTTAATCCGCTCGATTAAATGCGTTACCGCAAAAGAAAAAATTGTTCTACGCATCGAGAGTTTTAATTTGACGATAAATGTTTTTGATTTTACTAAGTTTCAATTTATGGATTTGTTGAAAAGTGATTTTTAAAAGTGGTTTATGGTTTTTAATGGTGATTTATGTGGTTTTGCGGTATTGGGAGGTTTAATCAAGCAATTGGCATATTTTAAAGGTAAGAAAATGTAATTTTCTTTTATGGAATTTGTGATTGGTGGTTGATTTGTGTAGGAATGGATTTAGGGATGGTGTTTAGACGAAATTGGGTATAGAATAATGTATAAAACGGAAGAAAATTTGAAAGAGGGGCAAAATGATAAATTTGGAGGACTGTATATCGAGCCTCTAAATGATATATTTTAACATGTTATAGTATGTTTGAATGTGTATAGTTATGTTAGGGAGCGAATGAAATTAGTAGGAATTGTTTTGGGTGGACAAAATGAGGAAAAAAAAATTGAAGGAAGGGTAAAATGATAATTTTAGTTATTATTATAGAGATTTAGAAATATTTTGATGTGTTATGTATGTATAATACTTTATATGATTATTGGAATGCATAAATGAATTATTATTATGGCCGTGTGATCGGAGCGTGGTTAATAGAATTTAGAATAGATTGTAATATTCAGGACGTTGCATATTGGTTGTCCTAATAATTATAGTAGTTATAATTATTATATAAATTTTCTTTATTAGTAAATGATGCATTGATGTGGTTATCTATTAATATTGGATAGTATACGATATATTTATCGTGATAGTAGAAATTATAATTGTGACGAATAAATCCCAGTGAATTTGGTAAACTGGGTATTTGTGAGTGTATGTGATTATAGAAGTGTTATGAATTTTTAGTTAGGTATTACTATCCGCAAGTGCATTATACATTCATTATGTGAACGAATTTCATATGCGCATAAAATCGAGATGTGAACGCTATTTATCATTTCTGTGTGTATAGGTGCGTATATGTGGTATTTATTGTGCATGGTTTGAGTGTACAATAGTTTTTAAAAAAAAAAGAATGCATGGTTTTAAGCCATGTGGTATTAATTGTGTGACTACATTAGTTATGGATCTGAATATTCAGATACCCTTCACACTCGCTGGCTTGGTTATAGCCAGATTACATGATCGACCATATGTAAAATATATGCTCAACCCGATAGATGAGTGGTGTGAATGGATGAGGGTTAGGCGAATTTATTTTGTGGCCACGATCCATAACTGTGTTAGCACGATCGGTCATATATTTGTCGATAATTTGTTAAAAATGTCATGTGCTTTTGATTTCGAAATGCATGTAGATTCATTTACATTCTATATAATAACTATGAGCATTATGTGGATAGTGATACAGAGTATATGGTCGGAGTGTATTTATCTCGTTAGATTATGTTAACGCGATATGAGTTCAATAACCTCTATGTCATCAGTATCGTATAGTATATATGGTAGGGAAACAAATTATGTACTAGAATATTATGTTTCCTTAGTGAGCTCTTTCACTCACCCTTTGTGGGTTATGGTTTTTACAGGTAATGTGACGCTGTGGGATATGGATTCATCGGACCTAGCCATTCTCCTTGGGGAGCGCCCATTCTGTTTGTTAAAAAGAAAGATGGGTCCTTGCGGATGTGTATTGATTACCGAGAGCTGAATAAGATGACTGTGAATAACAGATATCTGCTACCACATATTGACGATCTTTTCGATCAGCTGAGAGGAGTTGTAGTATTTTCAAAAATTGATTTGAGATCAAGATACCATCAAGTAAGAGTAGCAGAGAGTGATATACCCAAAACTGCTTTTAAGACACGATATGGGCATTATGAGTTCGTTGTGATGCCGTTTGGAGTGACTAATGCCCCAGCAGTTTTTATGGATTTCATAAATCGGGTATTTCACGATTGCTTGGATAGATTCCTGGTGGTATTCATTGACGATATTTTGGTGTATTCCCGATCTCAGGAAGAGCATGAGCAACATCTCAGGTTTGTGCTACAACGGTTGCGAGAGAAGCAGCTGTATGCCAAACTATCGAAGTGTGAGTTTTGGTTAAACCAGGTGGTATTTTTAGGTCATGTGGTGTCCCGTGAAGGTATTGCAGTGGACCCCAGTAAGATAGAGGCAATACTTGAGTGGCGTAGATCGAAGACTGCTAAGGAGGTGTGGAGCTTTCTAGGTTTAACCGGGTATTATAGGAGATTTGTACAAGGATTTGCGAGGATTGCCCGACCACTTACGGAGTTGACGAGACAAGGGGTAGTATTTCAGTGGACTGATACTTGAGAGGAAAGTTTCCGGGACCTAAAGAAGCGGTTGACAACTGCTCCCATCCTTGTTTTACCAGAGGAGGGAGTAGAGTATGATTTGTATTGTGATGCTTCTTATCATGCTTAGGCGCTATGTTGATGCAGCAGGGAATAGCGATAGCATATGCCTCACGACAATTGAAAGATTATAAGACACGCTACCTTACACATGATTTGGAGTTAGCAGCTGTGGTTTTTGCACTAAAGATTTGGCGGCATTATCTATATGGGGTCAAGTGTAATGTATATACGGATCATAAGAGCCTGAAGTACTTTTCCACGCAAAATGACCTAAATATGCGACAGCGTAGGTGGTTAGAATTGGTAAAAGACTACGACTATGATATTAAATACCACCATGGGAAGGCTAATGTAGTGGCAGATACTTTGAGTAGGAAGGTCTCCATAGCTCATTCTAGTGTTCAGATGGGATCACTTCAGGAAGTTATGGATGACAGTTTTGAGATTGTGGTAGGGAGATTGGCAGGATTGAGTATTCGACCTACCATACTTGAGAAAATTCAAGAAAGACAGTCGAGTGATCCCTGGTGCCAGGAGATGATACAGCAGGTTAGAGAGGGCCGTATATGTGTGCCAATAGACTCGGAGTTAAGAAGACAGATTTTAAGTGAGGCACATGATACACTTGACACTGCGCACCCTGGTAATGTAAAGATGTACCATGATCTGAAGAAAGGTTTTTGGTGGCACGGGATGAAAAGAGATGTTGGAGAATTTGTTGCACGGTGTCTGATATGTCAGCAAGTTAAAACTGAGCATCAAAGACCCTCTGCGTTACTACATCCACTTATTATCCCTGAGTGAAAATGAGAGGACATTTCTATGGATTTTATAGTTGAACTACCGAGAGTGCAAAGAGGATATGATGCTATTTGGGGAGTAATAGATAGATTGACGAAAACAACTCACTTTATTCCGGTAAGAAGTAGTACGACTACTGAGCAATTGGCTCAGTTCTATGTACGAGAGATAGTGAGACTGCATAGTGTACCCAAGACGATAGTATCCGATAGAGATACTAAATTTGTATCAGTTTTTTGGGGCAGTTTACAAAGAGCATTAGGTACTCGACTAGCATTCAGTACAGCATATAATCCTCAGACAGACGGTCAAACGGAGAGAATCAATCAGATATTGGAAGATATGCTTCGAGTATGCTGTATGGAGTATCAGACATCGTGGAATGAGTTGTTGCCTCTAATAGAGTTTGCATATAATAATAGTTACCAGTCGACTATTCAAATGGCTCCATATGAGGCATTGTACGGTAGACGATGTCAATCTCTATTATATTGGGATGAGATAGGTGAGAGGAAGGATCTGAGTAAAGCCCCTGGACCGGAGATGACTCAAAAGATGATTGAAAATGTTCGGATGATCCGAGAAAAACTAAAGCAGGCTCAAGATAGATAAAAGAGTTATACTGATCTAAAGAGAAAGGATGTGAAGTTTCAAGTAGGGGACAAAGTATTTGTGAAGATTGCCCCTTACAACCATGTAATGAGGTTTGAAACGAAAGGGAAGCTTGCTCTTAGGTATATTGGGCCTTTTGAAATATTAGATCGAGTGGGCAAGGTGGAATAAAGGCTGGCTCTTCCACCTAGCATGGACAGGATTTATAATGTATTTCACGTTTCTTTACTCTGTAAATACATTAGTGACCCTTCACATGTATTGGCATCTGATACAGTGGAATTGGAGGAGAGCTTGATTTATGAGGAGCGACCAGTTCAAATTCTGGATAGAAGGACCAAAGAGCTCCGAAATATGCAAATTCTACTGGTTAATGTTTTATGGAGAAATCATCAGGTAAAAGAGGCAACTTGGGAAGTGGAGCAGCAGATACAAGAGCGATATCCTAAGTTGTTTACTTAATTTCGAGGACGAAATTCCTTGTAAGGGGGGAGGAAATGTGACACTTAGATATAAGTAAACCCTAATCTTTTTTATCTCTTGTCCTTGGAAATATTTTATGAAGTTATTGGAAGGAGACTGAGTGAAAATCGATTAAATAGGTTATTTTGTCAGGTAGGGGTAAAATAGTCTTTTCACTCAAAATTGAGGTTAAAGTGCGTTTTGATCGCATAAAAAGTCTTAGAATTTCATAAATATTATGTTGGTATGTTTAATTTCAATTCGAGACGCAGTTGGTATATTTTTGAAAATTTAGAAATAAAAAGGGTAAAATCATCATTTGATAAAGTTTTGATTGACCAAACTAGATGTCAAGAATATAAATTAGTATGATAGAGTGTGTTAGAAGGAAAGATAGATTTTATAAGCATAAGAATACCAAAATTTCTATTTTGGACAAAAAGGGATAATTTTGCTAAAAAGGGTAAAATGGTCATTACGTCAAGGGTCGGAAGGACTCTGACAGATTTTGATCACCCAGAACTCTTGTAAATATTGTAAATAAGATATAGAAAAAGTGGAATTGATTTAAAATGTGAATTTCCCTATAAATGATGAAAAAGGACCAAAGTGACCGATTTTCTTTATTAGAGGTAAAATGGTCTTTTCACAAGGAATTAGAAGAAAAAGTGGTAATTAAAATTGATGGACTAAAGTGAAAGAATATAAAAATGGCTTGGGTAGTCTCATAATTTTTTTGGGAGCTAAATGCAAGCTTTAAAATATTTTTGGGCAATAGTATAATTTTTAAAAATATGGATTTGGATAAGATTGGTTGACTTTTCAAAATTGAAACAAAACCCACTTTTTCTTCTTCCTTGCCTTGAGGTGTTTCTCTTTTTTTCTTTCAAATTTTTGGACAAAAATCAAGTAAAATCTTTTAATCCGCCTGATTAAACGCGTTACCGCAGAAGAAAAAATTGTTCTACGCATCGAGAGTTTTAATTTGACGGTAAAAGTTTTTGATTTTACTAAGTTTCAATTTATGGATTTGTTGAAAAGTGGTTTTTAAAAGTGGTTTATGATTTTTAATGGTGATTTATGTGGTTTTGCGGTATTGGAAAGTTTAATCAAGCAATTAGCATATTTTAAAGGTAAGGAAATGTAATTTTCTTTTATGGAATTTGTGATTGGTGGTTGATTTGTGTAGGAATAGATTTAGGGATAGTGTTTAGACGAAATTGGGTATAGAATAATGTATAAAACGGAAGAAAATTTGAAAGAGGGGTAAAATAGTAAATTTGGAGTACTGTTTATCGAACTTCTAAATGATATATTTTAACATGTTATGGTATGTTTGAATGTGTATAGGTATGTTAGGGAGCGAATGAAATTAGTAGAAATTATTTTGGGTGGACAAAATGAGGAAAAAAAATTGAAGGAAGGGTAAAATAGTAATTTTAGTTATTATTGTGGAGATTTAGAAATATTTTGATGTGTTATGTATGTATAATACTTTATATGGTTGTTGGAATGCATAAATGAATTATTATTATGACCGTGTGATCGGAGCGTGGTTAATAGAATTTAGAATAGATTGTAATATTCAGGACGTTGCACGTTGGTTGTCCTAATAATTATAGTAGTTATAATTATTATGTAAATTTTCTTTATTAGTAAATGATGCATTGATGTGGTTATCTATTAATATTGGATAGTATACGATATATTTATCGTGATAGTAGAAATTATAATTGTGATAAATAAATCCCAGTGAATTTGGTAGACTGGGTATTTGTGAGTGTATGTGATTATAGAAGTGTTATGAATTTTTGGTTAGGTATCACTATCCGCAAGTGCATTATACATTCATTATGTGAACGAATTTCATATGCGCATAAAATCGAGATGTGAACGTTATTTATCATTTCTGTGTGTATAGGTGCGTATATGTGGTATTTATTGTGCATGGTTTGAGTGTACGATAGTTTTCAAAAAAAATGAATGCATGGTTTTAGGCTATGTGGTATTAATTGTGTGACTATATTAGTTATGGATCTAAATATTCAGATACCCTTCACACCCGCTGGCTTGGTTATAGCCAGATTACATGATCGATCATATGTAAAATATATACTTAGCCCGGTAGACGAGTAATGTGAATAGATGATGGTTGGGCGAATTTACTTTGTAGCTACGATCCATAGCTGTGTTAGCACGACCGGTCATATATTTGTCAATAATTTGTTAAAAATGTCATGTGTTTTTGATTTCGAAATGCATATAGATTTATTTACATTCTATATAATAACTATGAGCATTATGTGGATAGTAATATAGAGTATATGGTCGGAGTGTATTTATCTCGTTAGATTATGTTAAGGCGATATGAATTTAATAACCTCTACGTCATCAGTATCGTATAGTATATATGGTACGGAAACAAATTCTGTACTAGAATATTATGTTTTCTTACTGAACTGTTTCGCTCACCCTTTGTGGATTGTGATTTTTACAGGTAATGTGACGCCGCAAGATATGGATGCGAATTGTTCGAGGCGTTAACAGGGCTAGTATCTTCATGATGGGGGTATTTTTGGTGTTAATGCATAGTTATGCATATGTATCTATATGTATATGTATATATATATATACGTTGGTACAGTAAACTTGTATTTTTGGGTTACATATTATGGATTATGTGTGTAACTAAGATATTATACATATCTAACTTTCGCATATATATATATATATGTATCAATTATTTTGGTTATAAATACGTTTCTTGACTTAAATTAAATTTAGGGTGTTTTCTAATACTTGACCCATGATATATATATATATGTCTTTATGTAAAAAAAAAAAAAATCAAATTATATCTTATATGGTTAATTTTAAATAGATGGGTGTTACAGTATGGTAGTGTTCACATTTATGTGAAGAAGTATTTGTGCATGTGGGAGGACTCACCAAATGATTAGGGTGAGATTGTGGTACTTATCTTTGAGCATGAGTGTTTATTATTTTTTAAAAAATTATATGATTTAGTTGTGCTTACCCTACATGCGGTATATCATTAATGGATAATATTGGCTCATTCAGTATTAAATAATATGTGAAATCCTACTAAGAGATAATTGAAGGAAAATATTCTTAGAAAATTTTGAAAAAATATTACATAGTATTTAAGTATTCTGAAATTTTTGAAATGAATATGATTTCATCTCATGCCATATCATGTACTTGCATTGTATATATGTGCATTGTATTTAGGTATATATGTATTTTATATATATGAAAACTAGTATACTTACCAAATTTAAAACTCACTATAGTTTATTGTGATTCTTGATGATTAAAGGATCATGCCCTCAGAGGATGAATTTGGTTGGGTGTAGAAATCACTTGATTCGTTAAGCATTAGGACTTTTGAAAATATTTTTTCTTTTTATTATTTAATTTTAAAATTTATTTTAAAAACTTGTGGTCATTTATGATTAAAAATATTTGACTAATTAATTTATTTACGAATTTTTTTAAACTATATGAAATTTTTTATAGTCATATAAGTTTTGTGAATATTTTAATATTATTCAACTCTTTAAAATTTGAGAGCATTTCTATTTGATATTAGAGCACGGTTTAGGATTATGTAAACATTTAGTTAAATTAATTGTGGGAACCAAGCAGCGTGCCAAATCCTTAGGGTACATGTCCTTTATGTGTAGTTATATGTTAAGAACAAGCTTGGCCGAATGAATAGGAGAGAGAGCTAGGTTTTCTAGCTTAATTCATGCATTTGGTAAAGTTCACACACATATATACTTAAAGTAATCTATGAGTTTCCATGTTTGTCTTTACCTTTAATTAAAAAGTAAATATGTGTCATGGATAAAGTGGTCATTATCATAATATTTATTTTATACATTTAAGTCCATATACTTAAATGTAAAGTGTTTGATTAACTTTCAACCAAATGTAATTAAATATATATACATGAGTTCATATGTAGTTATCTAATATTTACACATTTATATTTAGGTTCTTAGATAATTCATGTTATCAATTTGACTATGTAATTTACAATAGATTATATTTCAATGCAAACATAAGAAATTTTTTTTAAATACTTTATTTTAACTTAAATATTATCTCAAAAGTGTTAGTCTTACTACTAATAATATCTTCTCTTCTAAATACTTCACACTACCTTTGATTATTGGTGTGAATATGTAGGGTCAATATAAAATAACTGTAAATTCATTTCTAACTTTTTGAGTTTTGAACTATTCAAAAGTTCAATAACTATTTTTAACATCTAGCAATATAGTATAGTTCGTAACCACAATGAAGTCAAAACCTTATACCAATATAAATATGAGCCATTGATCAATATGCACTGAACTTGCCACTATAAACTCATTCGTGTAATATTTAATTATTTTAACCAAAGATTTATTATTTAAGCCATTTATCAGTGCTCATTAAGTAACTCGAATCCAGATCGAATCAATGAAAAATTTGATCTTATACATTGAGACAAATTGGCTTTATCATACAAAACGTAGTTGGTCTCATACTTATATACTATATGAACCATATACATTTATACTAAATTTGATTATGATGTCTCAAGTTAAAGGATAATATCGCATACTAGTACAATTATACTATAAATCATTGATTACATTTAATGTTATATGATTTATTGTTTATATGGTTATATTTAAAAAATAATTTTTTAACTATTTAATCCGTACTAATATTCTAGTAACATGATAGTCATGTTACTCGCACTAATATCATTTCATGATATTTACCAGATATATTTAGTATACCTATTATGTAATATCATTACCTATTTAATACCACCTCTATAGAGAACAATTTTAATAATTTCATTTAACCTTTAAATGAATTATTAAGAGAATTTACAAATACACTTTATTTATATGCATGATTAAATAAATAAAATAACTTATATTAGCAAATAAAAAACTCTTTCTTTAATTAATAGATATTGTATATATAAGATAAAATATCTTTGAAGCCAATAATACGAATGACTTCTAAGACATATCCTAACAATCTTTCATTTATATTATAGCCATTTGCTATTATATCTTATACCCATTTTCTCAAGATGATAGTCTAACTATTTTTATATTATCGCTTTATTTAGCGAGTCAATGACATTATCTGCTAAAAATATTTTTTAGATTAATATTTTTCTAGCTTTAATGAACTTTATCAAAATGTGATATTTATACTGAATATGCTTAAATTTTTGGTGTGCTCTTGGTTCCTTAACCTGTGCAATAGCTCTAATATTTTCATAAAACACGATTATTGAGTAAGTCATGTTAGAAATCACACCAAGTTCAGACAAGAACTTTCACATCCAAACAACCTCCTTTACTACTTCCATTGTGAAGTCCATTGTCATAATTTGTTTAGAACTTTTTCAACTAATAGCTCTTTCATTACCTACAAAAATAAATACTAAGATAGACTTTCTATTATTAACATTATATTGAAAATCTAAATTTCAGTATCTTTGAATGCTCAAACTCTTGACATTTATAACTCAGAATTAAATCCTTAGTTTCTTTCAAGCACTTAAGGATTAATCTTATAGCCAACCAATGTTTCACCCTTAGATTAGCTTGATATATACTTTTAACACTGATAGCATATGTTATATTAGATCTTATCTATAGCATTGCATACATCCAACTACCTATGGTTGAAGTATAGTGTATACTACGCATTCGCTGCCACTATTTATCAATTTTTGGACCCATATGTTTAAAAAGATAAAAACCATGGATAAAGGATAAGAGTCATCTCTTAGAATTATCCATGTTTAACTTTTTAAATATTTTTTTCTATATATAGTTTTTGAGATAATCTAATTATTCTTATCGCTCTATTTCTATAGATACAAATTTTATTAATGCCTACTTTACTAAATAAATTGAATTTTATAAGAAAGTCTAAACAAATAGTTTAAATCAAAATTAAAATTTTAAAATAATAATATAAATATAGTATATTTGCATCTTAAAGATGTGCTTAAAGCTTATTTTTAAGTCCTTACTTTTGAAAAAATAAGAATGCACAAAATATCATATATTCAAAATATAATATCGTAAATGTAATTTATGAATATATAAGAGACTAATTAATATATTGTTTGATTTATCTATTAATAAATAAATTATTTTATTTATTAATATTTAATAAATATTATTATAAATCAAATTAATACTTGTTTGGCAAATGGCACATAATATGTGGCCAAGGTTTTAAATCTAATAAATCATTTCTTGACAAATGGTAAAATTAAATGTTGCCAAGTGTCAAAATCTTTCTCATGCTTATCCATTATGATGCAAATCAAAGATGTGGATTAAGACACCTAATATTTATGAATTAAATATTTTAAAATATTTAATTGAATATTTGTTTGACAAGTAGCATCATGTAAAGTAGTCAAATGTTAAAATTTTATTTTTGGATAAGTTTTGGTACTTACTTGATGAGAGATGATGAAAAACCTTTAATTATGTGAAATCTCTACAATTTGCACCACTAAATAGATTTGGAGAAACTTGGCCAACTTGGAAGAAATTTAAGATTTATGACAAATTCTTTTTTAAGCAAAAATAGTAAAGTTCATGTGTATATACTTGAAAAAATCATACCTTTTCATTTTGTCCTTACTTTTTAATTAAAAGTGCATAGGTGGCATGGATAAAATGGTCATTATCTCATAATTTCTATTTTACACACTTAAGTTCTTGAACTTAAATACAAATATTTGACTAATTTTAATCAAAGTGTAATTAAGTATATATACATAGGCCAATGTGTAATTATCCTATAATTGTATATTTTTATTTAGGTCCTCAGATAATCAATATTATCAATTTAACCATATAATTTATAATAAATTATATTTTCATACAAACTCAAGAAAATCTTTTAAATACTTTAAAGAATTCATAAATATATACATCAAATATATATATATATATATTTTAGTCTAAATATTATCTCAAAGGTGTTGGTTTTTATTATTGATAATATTACCACTCCCAAATACTTCTCATTGCCTTTGGTTATTGATGTAACTATGTGAGTTCATTGTGTAATAGTCGTGAATTTATTTCGAACTTTTCGGTTTTATCGAACTATTCAATTGTTCAATAACTATGATTGACATCTAGTAATGTGCCATAACCCCTAATCTATAATAAAGTCATACTTCATCATTCTCCATCTCAATTTTACATATTATGTGGATAAAGTCCTTCTGTTGTCTAATCCCAATTGATTCAGAGTTCATGGTACGTCAAAACCTTTTATCGATAAAATAACGAACTCGTCACCATGAACTCTTTCATGTGATATTTGATTACTCTGATTAGAGATTTACTTTTCAGTTATTTATTAATGTTTATTTGAAAACTCAATTTTGGATCAAATCAACAGAAACTTTGATCCTATACTTATTGAGTAAATAGATCCCATCTTAACCATCACAAGTTTTCAAGTGCAAATAACACATAATCAAACTAGTTTTATCATACAAAACGTGACTAGTCTTATACTTCTTCACTATATGAACTACATGCATTTATACTAGATTCGTTAGTGATGTCTCAGATTAAAGGACAATATCGCACACTAGTATAATTACACGATAAATCATTGATTACGTGCAATACTATATGATTTATCGTTATGTGGTCATATTTAAATTAATAGTTCTCCAACTATTTATTCCATACTAATGTCCTAATAACATAATCATCATATTATCCGCACTAATATCATCTCATGATATTTACCGGAGACATTCAGTATGTCTACTATATGCTATCGTTACCCAATCGATATCACTTTCATATAAAATGACTTTGATAATATCATTTAATTATTAAATAAATTATCTGAATAATTCACAAATATACTTTATTTATATGCATGACTAAATAAAGAAAACAACATATATCTATGAATAAAGAACATTTTCTTTTATTAATATATATATATATAATATATTTACAAGATAAATATATCCCTGAAACCGATAACACGAATGGTTTTTAGAGCATACTCTAACAAATATGTCATAGTACGAGTTTGTGTATTTGTTAAGACATAAATTAGAATTCTTTGAAAAGTTCAAAAAATTAAAGAATGAAGTAAAGAACAGATTGAGTGAAACTTTAAAAATTACATGACCTTACTCAAATAAATCAGTATATCATATTGCTTTTATTTAATAGAATAAATCTATTTAGAATATCAAAGAAAAATATAAAATTGAATCATACAATAATGATATATTTTATATTTCATATATAATTAAGATATCAAGGATAAAGGGATTGAATTACATGGTAATATTAATCATAGATAAGGTGATATCAAACTACTGACATTCTAGTAACTTAGATAGTTATGATATATTGTTAGACACTACTCATTACTTGTAATATTAAAATTAAATTTTAATATTACTACCAATACTATTAGAAGTTATTGGGTTATATATTAAGATTATGAATAATATATATATATATATAATCCTAAATATATTTATGGTTCATTGAGTTATTTGGATATTGATTTTAACTAAACTTATTATGTAAAAATTGAATTAAATTTTATTAGTACCTACTTTACTAAATAGATTAAATTTTATTAGAAAACCAACTAAATAATTTAAGTCAAAATTAAAAACTTAAAATAATAATATAAATATGTAATATTTACGTCTTAGAAATGTGTCTAGAGTTTATTTTTTGCATTGTTACTTTGCAAAAAAGAAGAACGTATAAAACATCACATATTCAAATTATAAGAGTTAATACCCTGAATTAGATTTTCGATCATGTGGATACCATAAAGACGTAGAGGCAATTAATTTATGTTCGTAGTTTCTCAAAATCATCTAATTAAAGATATGTACATATTTACTGCGTTGTATTATATATATATGATAATACTAAAATTTATTATATGGATCTTCGAAAACAAACAATTTATTTTGTATATTTTTTGCTGCGTATATGTATCAGTTTGTTTACATTTGTATGGTTCAATTTTATATTTCTTTGATATCTTTAAGTAAACTTATTCTATCAAATGAAATTAATATCATATATTGTCTTATTTAAGTATAGTCTTGCATTTTCAAAGTCTTACTCAATCAAAAGGCCCATGATATCACTTTCATTATATAACAGAACAAATTATATCTTAATCACACACATTCTTTTGTACGATTTATGACATGTCTGATTTTTTTTTTTTTATAGTTTATATTGTTATAGACGACGTTTGAAAATATTAAAATGTCATTTTTTTATGTTAGAACTATAGTGATCTCAAGTCCAAGAATTATATATACCATTGTCACTATAAAAATCACTTATAACACTTATATAATGATTCGCATAACGTTTTCATAATAGATTGATCTAGTATATTAGTTCACTAATTTATACCTATATGTTGACTTAATATCTCATATCATAATATACATATGTTATTATTAGTTACTATATATACTAGTCTCTATGCATTATTGTTAATCCTATTCACAATAATACTTGACTAGAGATACTTAAAAATAGTATCCAACTAATTAAACTTCCTATTCTAAAAGTATTATTATATTTATTCAATACACAAATATGTAAAAATGAAATAATCAAATGATATATATAAATAAAAAAAATATCATGATACAAATATACCAAATATTTAAAATACTATTAAATTTAAGGCATATACTAATAGATATATCTTACAAATTACTATGCACATCCTCAACAAAGTCTCATCAAAATCAATCCAAAATACTCTGTATAAGATATAGTGTAATAAGAAACCTACTCTCAATGAGAATTTGGGGTTGTCCAACTTATGTTAAGTTTATGATATTATTTTTATTTTCCTTTTGATAAAAAATTATCAATTAGTAAGAATGCACATTTCTTAAAAAATAAATTCTTAGAATAAGTTGGTGCAGGAAGAGATATTGATATTAAGGAAGAGTTCTTAGAGCCTCATACTAATGATGCTAAAGCTAGAATGTCCAATTAGCAAATTTAAGTACCAATTTCAGTTTGTAGTTCTTTTAAAATATCGAAACCTCTAAATTAATATGAATTTCTCCATAAGCATGATTTTGACTCATACTTAATGGGAGAAATTGATCATGTTAATGATTCTAGAAATTATGAAGAAGCTATCATGGATAAAAATTCAAGTAAATGGTTAGAAGCCATGAATTCTAAAATACAATCCATGTATGCTAACCAAATTTGGACACTTGTTGATCCACAAAAAGTTATAATTATTATTGACTATAAGACGATCTTTAAAAGAAATTGGTAAAGATGGTCAATTCAAACCCTATAAAACTTGATTAGAGTTGAAAGGTCACACTCAGAAATAAGGATTAGATTATAAGGAGACCTTTTCACTCATAACTATAATTAAGTCCATCCGAATTATACTAACCATTGCAATATACCATAATTATGAGATATAACAAATGGATGTGAAAACTGCATTCCTTAATAAGTATCTTGAGAAAAATATTTATATAAAATAGCCCATAAGTTTTATATCCACTGCAAATAGAAATAATATATGCAAGTTGTATCGATCTATTTATGGATTGAAATAAGCTTCTAGAAGTTAGAATATTTGATTTGATAAAATTATTTAGACTTGTGAAAAATCCTGATGAATCTTGTGTTTATAAATGGGTTAAAAATCATGTCATTGTATTCCTTATATTGTATATAGATGATAAATTATTGATAAAAAATAATGTTGGTATGATAACTGAGGTAAAAGTTTGGTTATCCAAAACCTTTTTTTATGAAAAACTTAAGAGAAGTAACCTATGTCCTTAAATTTTGTGTCTATACAAATAGAGCAAAAAGAATAATTGGAATATTCCAAAAATTATACATAAAAGAATGCTCAAAAGGTTCAATAGAAAGAACTCTAAGAAAGGTCTCTTGCTCTTTATTTATGGTCTTCATATTTTTAAAGATATGGGTTCAAAAACTAATGAAGAGCAACAACAGATGTGTAGTATACCTTATGCTTTGGCTATATGTAGCTTGATGTATGCAATATTATGTACAAGACTTGATATAACATATATTATAAATGTTACAAGTAGATATTTGGCTAATCTAAGAAAAAAATATTGGCTGGTAGTAAAATCAATCCTTAAGTACTTAAGAAAGACCAAAGATTTGATTTTGAGCTATAATTATTCAGAGTTAAACATTCAAGATACTTCTATTCTAGTTTTCCTTCAGATGTTGATGATAGAAAGTCTATATCAGCATTTATCTTTGTATGTAATGAAGATGCTATCAGTTGGAAAAGTTTCAAATAAACAGCGACAATGGTCTTTACTATTGAAGTTAAATATATTACCACTTTAGAAGTAACAAAAGAGGCTTATTGGACGTGCAAGTTTGTGTTTGTACTAGGTGTGGTTCCAAACATGACTTATTCGATAATCATGTTTTATGACAATATTAAAGCTATTACATAGGCAAAGGAACCAAAAACATACTAAAAATCTAAACAAATTTAGTACAAATATCACATTTTGAGAGAGTTTGCTAGTGTTAGAGAAATAATTATTCAGAAAGTATCTTAAATGGATAATGTCACTAACCCACTAACTAAAATGACAACATAGAAGTAGATAGGCCATCATTTTGAAAAGATAGATACGAAATACAACAGCAAATGACTTTAGTGCAAGTGAAAGTTAATGTAACACTCAAATATAAGTAAACCTTAATCTTTATTATCTTTTGTCCTTGGAAATATTTTATGAAATTATTAGAAGGAGATCGAGTAAAAAATTGATTAAACAGGTTATTTTGTCGGATAGGGGTAAAATAGTCTTTTCACTCAAAATTGAGGCCAAAGTGAGTTTTGATTGCATAAAAAGTCTTAAAATTTCATAAATATCATGTTGGTATGTTTAATTTCAATTCGAGACACGGTTGGTATATTTTTCGGAAGTTGAAAACAAAAAGGGCAAAATAGTTATTACGTCAAGGGTCGGAAGGACTCTGTCAGATTTTGATAACCCAAAACTTTTGTAAATATTGTAAATAAGAGATAGAAAAAGTGGAATTGAATTAGGATGTGAATTTCACTAGAAATGATGAAAAATGACCAAAGTGACCAATTTTCTTTATTAAGGATAAAATGGTCTTTTTACAAAAAATTAGAAGAAAAAGTGATAATTAAAATTGATGGACTAAAGTGAAAGAATATAAAAATAGCTTGGGTAGTCCCAGTGAATCGTGATGGTAAAAATTATAATTATGATGAATAAATTTCAGTGAATCTGTTAGATTGGGTATTTGCGAGTGTATGTGATTATGGAAGTGTTATAAATTTTTGTTTAGGTATCACTATCTGCAAGTGCATTATGCATTCATTATATGAACGAATTTTATATGCGCATAAAATCGAGATGTGGACACTATTTATCATTTCTGTGTGTATAGGTGTGCATATGTGATATTATTGTATAATAGTTTTAAAAAAAAAATGAATGCATGGCTTTAGGCCATGTGGTATTAATTGTGTGACTATATTAGTTATGGATCCGAATATTCAGATACCCTTCACACCTGCTGGCTTGGTTATAACCAGATTACATGATCGATTATATGTAAAATATATGCTCAGCCCGATAGACGAGTGGTGTGAATGGATGAGGGTTGGGCGAATTTACTGTGTGGCCACGATCCATAACTGTGTTAGCATGACCGGTCATATATTTGTCGATAATTTGTTAAAAATATCATGTGTTTTTTATTTCGAAATGCATGTAGATTTATTTGTATTCTATATAATAACTATGAGTATTATGTGGATAGAGATACAGAGTATATGATCGGAGTGTATTTATCTCATTAGATTATGTTAAGGCGATATAAGTTTAATAATCTTTACGTCATCAGCATCGTATAGTATATATGGTAGGAAAATAAATTCCGTACTAGAATATTATGTTTCCTTACTGAGCTGTTTCGCTTACCCTTTGTGGATTGTGGTTTTTACAAGTAATGTGACGCCGTGGGATATGGATGCGAACTCTTCGAAGCGTTAACAGGGCTAGTATCTTGATGATGGGGTTATTTTTGGTGTTAATGCATCATTATGCATATGTATCTATATGTATATGTATATATATATATATATATATATATATACGTTGGTACAGTAAACTTGTATTTTTGGGTTACATACTATGAATTATGTGTGTAACTAGGATATTATATATATCCAACTTTCGCGCATATATATATATGTATCAGTTATTTTGGCTATAAATACGTTTCTTGACTTAAATTAAATTTAGGTTGTTTTCTAATACTTGATCCATGATATATATATATATATATATATTTATATGATTATTATTTTTAAATAGGGTGCGTACTACCAAGTGGCATACTACATCCTAAAGATGGTTGCGTGTGCATGCATCAGTATTAAGGATAGTACTCAATATATGCATTGGATGAAAATAATGGTATGAGTATAATTAGTAGCATACTTAAGTAGTATGTGACTGCATAATTAAATATAAGTGTGTGCGTGTGTGTAAGGGTGTACTACATTGGTGTACCGTTGGATTATCCATTATATAAATATATAACCTCTGGTATGCACTCTATCAATATTATCGAATATTTTATTTAAAATGGATTATGTTTTAATTAATGGTTATGTGTGGATATATATATATATATATATTTTTTTTTATGTAAAAAAAAAAAATCAAATTATATCTTATGTGGTTAATTTTAAATAGAGGGGCGTTACATTAATATTATTTTTGATTTAAAAAGGGATTAATTTTTAAAGAAATTTTTGACACTTTTTAGAATACAATAATGTTTTAGAGCATTTTATTGCATTATATATCATTTTTATCATGAATGGTGATATTTTAAAGTAATTTCTTGCATATTATATTATTTTCATCAAAAAAAGAATGTTTTAAAGCAATGTCCTCCATTTTTAAGAAAATTGTGATGTTTTAGAGAATTTTGTTGCATTATACATCTTTTTTTGTCATAAATTGTGATATTCTAAATCTAGTTCTAGCATTTTTTATTGTTTTGGATAAAAATGGTGATGCTACGAAGCAATTTCTTGCAATTTTTTTTATAAAAAATAGTAATGTTTTAAAATATTTTATTGTAGTATATGTCATTTTTATCATAAACATTGAAATTTTAAAGTTATTTCTTGCATTCTATATCATTTTTGATAAAAAAAAAAAATAGTTATGTTTTAAATCAATTTCTATCATTTTTAAGAAAACAATGGTGTTTTAAAGTATTTTGTTGCATAATATACCATTTTATCATAAAATCATAATATTTTAAAGTAATTTCTAGTATTTTATATCATTTTTGACAAAAATGATAATGTTTTAAGCTAATTTCTAGTATTTTTTTTTTTTTGAGAAAAGTCACCACTTTTATTGCATTATATATCATTCTTATCATAAAGGGTGAAATTTGAACGCTATTTTTAGCATTTTATATCATTTTTAGCATAATTGGTGATAATTTAAAGTAATTTCTAGCAATTTTTAAAAGACTAATTTTTAAATTATTTTGTTTCATTGTATATCATTTCATCATAAGGGGTGATATTTTAAAGCAGTGTTTCTAACATTTTATATCATTTTTTGCAGAGATGATGATGTTTAAAAGCAATTTATAGAATTTTTTTTTTAGAAACAATGATGTTTATAGCATTTTATTGTATTGCATATTATTTTTATTATAAACAATAAATTTTTAAAACTATTTCTAGTATTTTAGATCATTCTTGTTGAAGATGAATACAATGTGCCTTAAAACATTAATGTTTTCCACAAAAGGCTAGAAATTACTATAAATAAAATGGTGATATTTCATAACATTTTATTAAATTTTTGAAGAAACGGTCAATGTTTTTATCATTTTTCATACTCTTGTTGCCAAAATAGCGACATTTTAAAAGTATTTTGTTGCATTTTGAGAAAAATGGTGATGTTATGCAATATATACTATTTTTCACAAAAGGGTATATATTTCCTTATAACATTTTATTACATTTTTGGAGAAAATGTTGATATTTTAAAGTATTTTATAGTATTTTTGACAAAATCAATGATGTTTTATAGTATTTTTGTTAACAACATTGATGCTTTATATAGTTTTATATAGTTTTACAGTCTTTTATAAAAAATAATGATGTTTTATAGCATTCTTCAGCATTTTGGGAGAAAATAATGATGTTTTCAAGCATTTCATAACACTTTTTTAGAAAAAAACAGTGGCACTTCGAAGTATTTTTGGAGAAAATTTTGTTGTTTCAAAGCATTTTAAAGTGTTTTTAGCAAAAACAATGATATTTTAAAGTATTTTACAATAAAAACATTGATGTCATAAAGTATTTCATTTCATTTTTGAGAAAAACAGTGTTGTCTTAAATCATTTTATAATACCTTAGACAGAAACTGTGATGCTTTAAAATGTTTTATAGTGAAAATGCTGATATTTTAAAGTATTTTATATAATTTTTGGAGAAAATAGTGAACTTTTAAAGCATTTGTTTTAGCATTTTATAGTTTTTTATTTTTGAAAAACAGCAACATCTTAAAGTATTTCATTTTGGAAGAAATGACGATGTTTTTGCATGTTGCTAACTAAACTCAACGAATCTGTAGAATCTTTTCAATTGCCTGTTGGAGAGCTATGATGTGGTTATTACTGCCTTGGTAGCTAAAAACATTTACTCCTTGTTTATGCATTCATATTGCAAGATTTACTACTCAAGCTGTGTTTTCATCAATCCATCTTAGAATCTTATGCATTCTAGCACAAGGGTTACTGCTTTAAAATAGAGTTTTATCATATACTACTTTTGAAATTTATGATAATTTTACTTTAAAATAAATTTATAGAAAGATATAATTATTTTTTTTAAATTATAAATTAACTAATTAAAAATTAAATATACCATAATTTACTTATTCATTATAAATAAAATTTTAATTTACTTATTTAAATTTTAAAGATTGTTAAATACACTCTCTAAAACAAACAAAAATTAATAAAATATTAATACACATTAATTTTTTAACAAATTAATTTAAAATTACTTTATATAAAATTCATAATTTATATTAAAAAAATAATTTTAATATATAAATACTTAGAAAGTGTTAATCAATAATAAAATTAAAATATTTTAATTTTTATTATTTAAA
>CP135546.1:2366004-2382021 GCA_032402905.1 Khaya senegalensis | reverse complement strand
AAAAAAAAAAAAAAAAATAGATGTAACAGCTTCAACCTTGTACACAGAGTGGAGAACAAAAATCCTGATAAATACCAATACCTACTACCGTTACAAGCATAGAGATCACAACAAAATAACTCCCGCGGTCCAAAATCAAGGGATAAAAAAGAGCTTGTTCTTTTGCAATGATAAACGAAAGTTTAGGGGTGCAATGAAGTATTTCGTAACAACATGGAGAAATATTAACTGTAATCCTTGTGTATAATTTCCATCAGTTTTACAACATAAGAATCCAAAAAATTTAATTAAAAGAGTTATCATAGTATTCAGGACTCTAATCTCCACTACAACTGCATTTGCATACATCAAAATTAAAAGGCTCAAGTATCAAGCTATTTTTCCTTTGTGGAGACTCCCAACCTCATTCCAACAGAAACTAATGTCTCCAGGGATCTGGCACTATTCTGTAGCAGGTCCTCATCTACCTGTATTGCGTCCTGCAGCCGGACACTCAAAACATGTGTGAAATACAAGTACCCAATAAATCATCTTTTAAGAATAGATTATTCGAGAAAGCTAAATTCCTAAATGCAAGAATTTCTATCCCTCTTTTTCTTTTTACACCAAATTAGCCAAAAGCAAAAAATGTGTATGAAAGAGTAAATACAATATACAAACATGCTCCACAGAGAATTGTGAAGTTTACAAAAATAGTAGCTCAAAATTTAGATACCCGCCAAGAAGAAAGTCATGCTGGGAACTTTCTTTGTATCACTGCTCGAGTAAGAATGGATTTTTACTCAATCTAAAAGCTGAAAAAAAACCTTGAACTTTTAATGGAGTATTAGCCTTCCAGATCATGATAATAGGAATGAAGCCTAAAATATGATTTATAAGAATGGTTACTAGAAATCTCCAGCTTCCATACTCTTTCATGTCTCTTAGTCTCATCAATTATACATTATTTCCCTTTCAATTCTTTTATATTTATAGCTCCAACTCCAACTATACATAAGAGGAAAGGTCACCAAGTAGAATGTATACAGAAATTTCGAATGCAGCCTATTCTACAAAGACAGGGAAAGCACTCAAACATCCTTGCTTGTGAGGGGAAGTGTTGGAATTAAAATACTCATTGTTTGAAACTTAGCCATAAGCTTAAAATTGACAAGGAAGGATGATCAATTCCTTAAATTGACAAAATTAGTGCACATATCCAGAAAATGAACAACTCGTATTTGACGGGAAAGGTAGACAATACCTTGTTTCAAAAGTATATAAAAAGAAGGGAAAAATAATTATTTATTTTTTATTTGTAACTTAGTCATATCATTTGACTGCTTTGAACTTCAATTTTTTTTTTTTTTTAAGTAGATGGGAAAGATACAAAATAACTATGAATTAAAAAATTTATTTATGTTTTTTTAATTCATTAATCTTTTGCATTAACCATTTTTAAAAGAGATAAGAACTGGTGAACTAGAAAGAGTTTTACTCTAGTATTTTTCTTATACACCTCACTGCTGCAACCACAAACTGAAGTGACACACAAAGTAGGAATGAGTTTAGCAATCAAGTATAATTGCATATATCTATTTGAACATATTTTTTCTATGATTGCCAATTGCATGTTTAATACTAACCTTTTCAAAGATGCAAATAACTGTGCTCCCACCGAAAGAGAAATATCCGAACTGTAAATTGAAAGAATTAATTGCCAGTTATTAGCAGTGACATATTTCAGACAATTATGACATCAACAGAATAAACCATAAACTTATGACCTCATCTCCTTTCTTGGCTAAGTCACCCTCTTCCTTCAAAAAAGTCATGCTACCAACCATAGTTGCACCAATTGCTACAAAGGCCACCTGTTACCAAACTCTGATCAGTAAAAAGGAAATTCCCCAATATCTATGATAGGAATGAATAAAAAAGTTATTGACTGATATGTCATTTTACGGAATAGCCATTAGTAGAATGTGAGAACGTTATTCCTTCAAAAATGTTGTGCTACCAACCATAGTTGCACCAATTGCTACAAAGGCCTTTGGTTACCAAACTCTGATGAGGCCAAACACAAGTAATTTGTACAGAGTAAGCTCCCTTAATTTTTCCATAACAAGTATGACATCATAAAGGGAACTCATCATCATTAAATTCTCAAATCTATGCAGAAAAATAATATTACAATACATGCATACTACAATTGGTTGCTAAAGTAAGGCAGAACAGTTGGTGATGTAGCACCAATAAGAAGAATAGAAAGAGAACAGCTGGTGATGTAGCACCAATAAGAAGAATAGAATGAGGAGAAAACTCTTTCTACCATAGAACAAAAACATCATAATCTTTATTCAATAATCTTTTCAATCTATCTCTAAAACTAAAGCTAAGAAATCTAAACAAAACCCCATGATGTTTAATAAGAAAAACGTATCATAGCTTGTTCTACATCATCCTCCCCATGTTGAAAAAACTAGACTCCAGGCCGAGTTGAGATGATAAACTTCTAGCCCAGAGGTTTCTTCTGACAAATTACAGAATAGCAAATCTTATCCTCAGCAGGTGCAGCAATATGGTCAACCCAAATACACAATGCCGCAATAAAGAGGTAAAACCAAGCAGAAATCCAATGCGTAGGGATCATAGATGAACATGCAGGAGCAAAAGCCATAAAATGTTTGAAACTACCTTGACCAATAGATTAGATGTCAAATCATGATACGTTTGATCCAACAGAAAAAGGAATTAATCCTTCATAGGTGCTGGTTTTGAACAATGCTCACAACAAATAAAAATCAACGTCTTCAATTTTTGGCACATTATTAAAAATTAATGAAGGTTTTATGCTCACTCTAAGGTCATCTTCACTAGTTCAGTAAGTTCTTCATTAGGCTTAAAATCATCTTCATTCATTGGTTCAATGTCAAGTTTGCATGCAACCTCACTTGGTTTGGTTTATGTGATATATGGGATGTTGTAAAAATTTTCATTTGGGAACACGATGGAGGTGAAGAAGTGAATAAAGGAACATGAACACTATGAATTCTACAAAACTTATTCCTGACAACTTGTAGACCTGAGATTTGAGCTTGTATTTAAGTCATAGAAACTTGTAGAAATCCTACATTCTTTTCAATTTCAAGAAATTGGTTGTTGGATTCTGTGGAAAAGATAATGTTATCTAGAATTTGAATAATAAGATAAGTTTTATCCTAAGTCTATTTTTATTATGTTTTTGAATAAGTTCTTAAGATTAGGATCACCTCGTTGTCTAATAGGATAGCTTTTCCTAGTTTGTAGATACAACTACCTATTAAGCTCTATTTAATAGAGGGTTTAGTTGAATAAAAGAGTAAGAAGAGTTTAATTTCAGTAATATGGTACCAGCATTCTTCACAGCAAACAGCTTCTGCAGAAGGGTCAGTCATCAACTATGCTGAGTCTCACTCTTTACAGATTACACAACACAAACTCCATGGATCAAACTACATGGATTGGTCTCAATCAGTTTTATTGGTCATTCGTGGGAAAGGAAGAATCGGTTACATCACCGGCGAAATAAAGAAACCACTAGAGCAGGAGGCTGGATATTGCATCTGGGAAACATAAAATTCCATGGTAACTGCATGGCTTGTTAACTCCATGGAACCAAAAATTGGCAGAAACTATTTATCTTACAATTCTGCCAAAGAGGTAAGGGATCTTGCTAAAGCCATGTATTTTGATTTTGGTAATTCTTCACCAATGTTTGAACTGAAATCTGTTTTGAGAGATATGAAGCAAGGAGAGTCCAGTGTAACGGATTCCTACAGTACCTTAGTGGGCCTTTGGCATGTTTGAGGATGTAAATTGGTCTTGCACAGCTGATAGTCTAAAATATGCACATAAAAGGAAAGATTGTTTGATTTTCTTCATGGTTTGAATAAAGACTTGGACGAAGTTCGTGGAAAGATTTTGGGAATGAAACAACCACTGCCAGTAAGAGATGCTTTTGCTGAAGTTCGATGTGAGGAGAGCATGAGAAGAGTTATGTTAAAATCAGATTCTGTGGAGAACTCTATGCAGAATTCAACACTTGCAACAAAGAGATATAATGGAGCTATGGTGATCCACAACTCAACTATGAACAGCAATCAACTCGAGCAATAAACTAGAAAAAAAAGTGTGGTGTGACTACTGTAAGAAGCCTAATCATACTAAGGGTTGCGGGAAATTACACGAAAAACCAGCTAAATGAAAGTCTAGACACAGAGCAGATCATGGTGGAGAGCCATGGATTTCAAGTAGCAGCAGATGAAATTAATGAGCAAATAAAATCATCTTTTAGTCTAGAACAAATCTAAGAATTACAATCTCTTGTACAACATAATCTTCTGAATTCAAATCCGAGTATTCCCCGTCAGCTACAACAGTGTTCTCAGTCAAACCAATGTGCATCTCATCCGAATATTAATTCTTCTTGCAACATAGCTCATAAAGGTAGTTTCTCCATTGCTTTGAACACAAGGATAGTAGCAAATGATGTTTGGATAGTCGACTTAGGGGCTTTTAGATCACATGACAGGAAATCTTGAGTAATTTTCCAATTACACACCTTGTGCTGGATCATTTAAAATTATAATTGCTGATGGTTCTTTGTCCTCAGTTACAGGAAAAGGGACTGTTGTGGTCTCATCACATATTGGTCTTTATTTAGTTTTACATGTTCCCAATTTTTCATGTAATCTAGTCCCAATAAGTAAATTGACTAAAGATTTGAATTGTGAAGCTAATTTTTCTCGATATACATTTTGTATTCAGGGAAGACGATTGGCAGTGCTAAGGGAAGCAATGGTCTGTATTACCATGAGGGGAATCAAGAATAATCAAGCTAAAGCCTATGGTGGTGAAAGTATTTCTATTGCTATTTCTGTTATAAATAAAGTAATGTTATGGCATAAAAGACTAGACATCCTAGTTTTGGATATTTGAGAAAGTTGTGATGCAAGTATGTTTCACTGTGATTTATGCCAATCAGCCAAACACATTCGACCATATAGATTGTTTAGACCATTTTCTATGTTACATAGTGACATTTGGGGGCCACTTGAGAATAAGAATATTATAGGGGCTCAATAGTTTATTGCCTTTATTTCACACTAGGGTATGCTAGGTTTTCTTTTTAAAAGGAAAATCAGAAGCACAAACTACCTTTCAAAATTTCCATAAAATGATTAGAACTCAATTCCAAACACAAACACAAATACAAATACTTCACATAGATAATGGCAAAGAGTATTTTAATCAAATTTTAGAAACATCTCATCAGGGGATTGTTCACCAAAGTACTTGTGTAGGTATACCGCAACAAAATTATGTTAAAAGGAGAAATAGACATTTGTTATAATTTGCAAGAGCCTTACATTTTACTGATAACGTACCTCAAATGTTTTGGGAAAAAGTTGTTCTTACAGCAGCATATGTAATAAATCGTTTGCCATCTAGTGTTCTAAACTTCCAAACTCTTTTTCAAACACTCCTGCAATTTTATCTTCAAAATAGATTATTCCAAAATTTTCCTGTTAGTGCTTTTGGTTGCACTATATTTTTTCACTCATTGACAGATACAAAATTAGAGTCTACGGCAATTAAGTGCATTTTATTGGGTTATTCACCATTTCAAAAGGATATAAGTGTATTTGTTCCAGAACTAGGAAATTATTTGTAATTATGGATTTGACATTTCTAAGGATACACCTTATTTTCCTAATCCGCTTCAAGGGGAGAATATTGGGAAAGCAGATGAGAATCTTTGGGATTCTTTTGGGAATTTTTCTCTTAATAATGTAGGCACTTTACCAATTGCTGTTCCTATTGAACCAGCACAACGACAAGAACTAGTCCACCACAAACTGATTTAATTGTTGACAGCAGCAAGAAATCTCAACAACAACCTCAACTGTTTGTGTACTCCCAAAGATTGAAGCAATTACAAACCATTGCAGCTCCTGAACACAACCAAGCGTGTGACCTAAATGCAAATCTGCAACAACAACCCCTGACTTTCAGCGACTCAAGCGAGCAATTTCATCAGCCAAATGAGACAAATTTGCCTATTGCCCAAGGAAGGCCACCAGGTCATGCACTCAGCATCCATTACACAAATATGCCATTCAGCAACTTGTCACATTCCTATCGAACCTTTTGTCTAAAAGTATCAACTGAGACTATTCCTACAACAATACATGATGCCCTCAGAGGACCTAAGTGGAAGAATGCTGTTTTAGAATAAATGAATGCTTGTAGAAGAATAATACGTGGGATATAGTAAAACTTCCACAAGGAACTGGTTGGTTGTAAATGGTTATTCAATATCAAATATAAAGATGATGGGGACATTGAAAAGTACAAGGCACAACTCGTTGCTAAGTATTTACTCAAACCTTTAGCATAAACTACAATAAAACATTTACAACTGTAGTCAAGCTAAATATCATCGGGTCTTAATTTCCGTTGCTGTGAATCTTGATTAGTAGCTTTATTAGATGGATGTAAAGAATGCTTTTTTAAACAGAGATTTGGAAGAAGAGGTTTACATAAAAATACCATCTAGTTTTGAAAATGAGTTTGGGAGTGATAATGTTTGTCGATTAGAGAAGTCACTTGATGGCCTAAAGCAGTAACTGAGGGCATGGTTTGATCACTTCACCAAAGTGTTAAGTAGTTTGGGCATTTTTAAGGTCAAGTAGATCCCACTGATTTTAAGCATTCTTCAGATGGAAAAATTGCCATCTTGATTGTGTATGCTGAGACATTATTCTAACAGGTGATAACCTAAAAGAACCTGATCGTCTTAAGAAGTTTCTTGCCAAAGAATTTGAGATAAAAGACTGCGACAATTACAATACTTTTTAGGAATGAAAATAGCGAGTAAGAGAGGAATTCTTATTTCTCAAAGAAAATATATAGTAGATTTACTTAAGGAAACTGGTATCCTAGGTTGTAAACCTTATGATACTCCAGTTATAAGTAGAAAAACAAGAGATCCAGTAGATAGGGGGAGATACCAAAGATTAGTTGGAAGATTAATTTATTTGTCTCACACCAGACCAGACACAGCCTTTGCAGTTAGCTTGGTGAGTCAACATATGCATTGTCCTTTTTAGGGGCATTTGGATGCCGTTATAGGATTTTAAAATACTTAAAATCCTTACACGTGAAAGGATTATTCTTTGGGGAAAAACATACAACGAGTGTGGAGATTTATACGGATGTTGATTGGGCAGGCTCAATTGATAATAATAAGTCCACTTCTGGTTATGGTACATTTGTCTGGGAAAATTTAGCTACATGGAGGAGTAAGAAACAAAATGCTATAGCAAGTAGTGTTGAAGTAGAACTTAGAGCGCTGGCTGGAACATGTGAGAAAATTTGGATAAAGAGACTTCTAGAAGAACTCAAGCTACCGTGTATAAAGCCAATGAAGATTCTATGTGATAATAAAGTAGCAACTAGCATAGCTCATAATCCTGTTCATTCAAAGAACAAGTGGCAAATTTTCTAACAAAGGCTATTGGAAGACAAGTTTTTGAAGACTATGTAAGCAATCTACGAATGAAGAATATCTTTGAATGAGCTTGAGGGCAAGTGTTGAAAAGATAATGTTATCTAGAATTTGAATATAGGATAAGTTTTATCTTAAGTCTATTTTTTATTAACTTTTATGTTTTTGAATAAGTTCTTAATATTAGGATCAGCTAGTTGTCTAATAGGATAACTTTTTCTAGTCTAGAGATCCTATCTCTATGAAATACAACTATGTATTAAGCACTATTTACTAGAGGCTTTAGTTGAATAAAAGAGTTAGAAGAGTTTAATATAAGTAATAAATTCAGCTTGATAGATTTGAAGGGCTTGTCCAAAGTCATGTAAATAAAGTCATTATTTTTATTCTTTGCATGGATCAAAATATAAACAATTAAAAGCCAACAAAAATAACTCTAAACAGTAAGGACAAAAACCTTGATGCTTACAAGCCCTTAAATAATTTCTTTCTGACCCCGTAACTTTTGAATAGTGATAGAATACCCCTAATTATACATACCCTGGAAAACATACGCTGTTAAGGCTCAATTGGGTCTGACAATGGTGGATTTTTAGTAGATAAGTGGACTGGGAATATCTTTGTGATGGCAGTGACAACTCAATTGACACCACCTGGCAGCGTTCATCAGTTACAGCTTGGAATAATGTTTTTGGGAACCAAAACAGTGTTGGATAGCATTGCTTCTCTAAAAGAGCATGTAGATCAGCAAGTTTTGATTGCAATGGCAGTGTGGATGCTGTCGGATGTGGTGGTAGGAAAGCTGCTGGAATTTGACTGGAAAAGGGTGTTGAGGCTATGTTGTGGAAGTGCATGGATCTGAAGTTGGGCTCTTTGATACCAAATTGATGCAGCACCAATAAGAAGAATGAAAAGAAGAGAAAATAAGAGAAAAAGAAAGTAGAAAATTTGGAAGCAAGGGGGCAAAAACAACATAATCTTTGTTCAATAATCTTAAAAGTCTACCTCTAGAACTGAAATTAAGATCCTATTTCTAGCGGCCATAAACCTAGATAAAAGAGAAAAAAATCTACTTACAAAAAGAAAATAAAAATCAACTTCAAACACAAACAAGGTAAATAAAACCAGCCAAAATAAATAACTCAAATAGGACTCTTAACAAGAAATGGTAACCTAACCAAAATAAAAACAATGTCAAAAAAAACCCAAGCTCAATCTACATCAGGAGGCTTGTATACAAAAAATTTATATATATATATAACAACAACAACAACAACAACAACAACAACAACAATAATAATAATAATAATAAAGTTCGATAATTTGAGCTGAGGGGACTTTTGAGTACCCTGAGATGATATGAGTACCCAGGCAATCCCAAGGGAGCAGACGGAAGGTTATCTACTAATTAGGTACCATTTGAATAAAAAAGGAACAGAAAGCTTCCCAAGTACAATCAATATAAGAAGGAAGAAAATGACATGCAGAAATATAAGGACGCAAGTAACAGATTGTGAGGAAAATGTACAGAATAATGAAGGCAAGGAACATAAACAAATCAGAGACATTCCAACTTCCAAGTACAGAAACTAAAGAAAGAAAGTATGAATACACTATTGGATATCAAAACTCATTTCTTAATGAATGAGTTATGAAAGATATTTATAGTGCTTGGAGAATACCTCTACCTGCGGAAGGCTTCTGGAAGGAATCACAGTCAACATGCGATAAATAACCACATCCAGATATGAAAAGATACAAGAAATGAAATAATGCCATGTTTGAAAGGCAACACATGAATCTAATTAAGCTTTCCTAACAAAGTTCAAGGATAACATATGCCCATCCTTGGTTAGGCCCAACCAAAGCCTACCAAAATCAACATTGTGTTCCGAATTCACTCAATACAATACTGTAAGTCATATTCCATTGGCTTACAAAGTATTAATTTCCACAATAACATTAGTGCATGATTTCAATTCATAAAAACTGACCAAGCAAATTTATATATGAAGAATAGGATGTAGTTTTGCATAAATAAATGGTCCCTATCATGGACATCAAGTATAACAGACATGAAAGGGAAAAGCTTTTGCAATATCATGTTGACAACTATCGACAATCATAGATAAATCTAAACATAATTCTATAAAACGGGCACCTAATATTACACAAAAAGCATCTTTTCCACACAGCTCTCAAATATGGAAAAATGCACTTAGGCTAAAAGAAGAGTAAAGGCACTGGCTATGAAAATGTTACGTACCAGTGCCTTCATGTTGGACATACCATTATTTTAAGGACTACCATTGAATCATACAGAATACAGGGGGCAAAAGGTAAATAATAAAATATCATGAGTGCAGTGACAGACCTTTCCGAAATATGCTGTAGAAATAATTGACACAGCTCGCTTGTTCTCCGTGAAAACATTGCAATATTTGCTATTAACAGCAATGGGATTAACCTACAAAATACGAGATTGAAATAAAAGGGAAATCTCTAAAGAGAAAAGAAGCAGATCACCAACAAGTGGTAGCATGAACTTAGTAGGCTGCATTTACTAACTTACTGTGTAAAGGCATCCAGGTATATTTACTAATTGTTCAATTACTCCAGAGACTGGAACATGAAAACGGTGATAATCCTGGACAATTGAAAGAGCATTAAACTAAGTGCATAATAATGGAGTAAAAAATATTTCACAACTTCCTGGTGCAAGTACTAAAGGGAGCTTATGCCAAATACCTGAGGTGCCAATCGAAATATCACCAAAGTTCCATTAATAAAAGCTTCAGAACATATATCCATTCCCAAGAGGCCTTGAATTGAGAACTTTCGACCCTATAAGTATTATAACAAGTATAGAGTTCGAAAGGGTCAGTTGAGAGGAAAAATGGAAAAAAGTAAATCTGCAACTTACAGAAGCTAGTCACTTAATGTTAGTCCAGCTTAGCTCCCTTCTTATTTAAAAGAAAATAAAAAAATTCAATTGGGAAATTACTGTGGCAATTTCTGAACAATTGTTTAAATGGGTTTACATTGGCAATAGGGAAAGTTGCTAATGAAAATTCAAAATAAATTGCCTGCCAATACCTTAAAAAAAAGTATTTCATGTTTATTATATATTCAGTTACTACTTAAGTCTTATGACGTAGATGAACTGAATTATAAGTAAATTGAATCACTTCTGTCTAAGATTAAAACCTGTTGTATTTTTCAATATTGGATTCCAAACTGTGTATTTCTACATTACGAACAGCAAATTGTTTAAAAGGCCTATAAAAAAACCATTGTAGTGTGAAATGAAATAATCCATGTCTAGAGCACTGAAACAAATTCCCTGTAATCCTTTTGTTTTCATCTTTGATGGACAAAGTGAGTGTTCTCCTTTGTCAATCTATCTCACTTTGAAATTCCCGTCAACTACCTTCTCTTCAACAGTGAAACCTTATGATCATGATCTCACAAAACCTATTAGAGAGAGCCATCTAATTGAGTGGAGGTTCGGAACAAAGAAGGATGCTTAGAGAAGTAAACACGATAACAAGACCTGAGGTACAACACAATTGTAAAGTATATGGTTGAATTTCTTAGTATTCCATTATTTGAATTCATCAAATTAACATACATAAGAAAAGAAGTGAATATATTGGAATACATTGAGTAAATAACGTTGAAGACTTGCACATCTTTCTGTTAGTGTATGCCTTTGAAACCATTCAAGTTGTCAGTTTCGAGACGTTTCATCTTGTATTAATATTTGATAAATAATAAAAAAAACATCTTTAATTTATATGCATAAATTGTTTCCTTTATTTTATCATGCATTTAATTAAAGTATGTATATAAATTATCCAAATAAGTTATTTAATGAATAAATGAACTTATCAAACGATTCCTTACATAAGTGATATTAAGTAACAACAATATTGCAAAAGAGGTATACTAAATGCTTCCAAAAGATATCAAGAGTTGATATGGATACTAATGACAATGATAGGATGATAGTCATGTCACTAGAGCACTAATATGAATTAATGGTTAATGAACTATTTTTTCAACATGACCAAATAACAATAAATAACATTGTATTGTATATAATCAATGACTTGTTGTTTGATAACATTAGTGTACAATGTAATCCTTTAATCTGAGATATCATGATTAGATTTAATACAAATATGTATAATTCACATGGTGTATAAATGCGAGACTAGGCATGTTTTGTATGATAAAGCCTATTTGGTCATAAGGTATTCGTATGTTGAAACAAACAATGGTCAAGACAGAATCTGTTGACTTGTAATTATTGGACTAGAAGTATCAACAGACTCCATACAAATTCAAGTTCTTAAATGAATGTCAATAAATGTATGAAATAGAAATCTCGAGTTCCTAAAACAAACGAGGATAAATGTTTAAAATAAAAATCTTTGGTCAGAGTATATTTTGGCATATGAAAAAAATTTGTGATGATAAATTCAGGACATATTAATAGACGATTTGAAAATATATCAAGTATAAGATTTTAAAATTCCATGAACTCACGTTCGATTTGAATTGGACAACGAAAGAACCTTACCTACATGGCATGTACAATTAAAACAACGTTGATAAGAATAAAAAATAAACTCACAATGATTCTTTATATGTGCCAATTGGACCAACTCTTTCGTGCAAAGGTAGTGTTAAAGTGTAAAAATCTAACATTTTTAAGGTTAGCTTCATCAAATTTAAGAACTTGGCTAAGGTAAATTCCTAAATTCAAGTTTAAATAGTGATGTTTTATGATTTCATTCTTCTATAACTATGCTTCCATGCATGTGATACATGTTTAATTACCTTTTCTGTCTATATTTCATCCATTCTAACACTTCTTATAAACATTCCAACTGTTAAGGGGTTAAAAGTACCTTGATCCAAAATCTTACGCCATCTTCTATTGATTTAAAAGCCATCAAACGACTATCCGCTGCACATATAGCAACCTCATCATGCTCAGGGAAGGCAATCGGTCTTGCACCCGGCTTTAACTCTCTAATGAAGAATTCATTAAATGTCTGAGTACAAAGAAAGCCCAGAATTCACACAATTATAAGCCATTATATACCGAGAACTCATCTAAGTGCAATAAAGAAAAACAGAGGCAAAAGTACAAAATTCATGTTGTTATTAGCCATTATATGCCAAGAACACAAAAAATTATAATGAACAAAAACATGGGCAAATTGCAATTACTTGCCATTTCTTTTACAATGGCAACAAAGGATTCATCTGCCAAATAGATAGTTCTTTTCTTCAAAAGCCCCCTGTTTTCGCACTTTTTGAAGAAAAAAATTTATTTGCCTAGGAATGTTGAAATTGTTAACTATTTGATTTTTCATAACAAAAAGTATTGCTATTTTCTATAAAAAATTAAGTACGTAAAGTATCATCAAACGATACCATCTTATGTTCATCAGTGATCGTTGAGTTAGTATAGAAAGTGTAGCATTACACTTATACAGAAGTTTACATTCTTTTGAGATGTTAAACCGAAAGCCATGGTAATTAAGAATCAAATCAAGGTTGTTAATCAATGGAGCTTGATCTGAGCTTGAGCATAATAATGTTCCAAATTTCAGCCTTGGGTGAGAAAAAGATTTAAGAAAACCTTGATCACAAATGAATAGGCCCAACAATATTTTCAAGCCTTTCTGGGCCAACTCACTCAATCTTAAGTCCAAACTGTGGGTAGGTTAGAAGTTCAACACCCATGAGAAACTTTCATTAACAGTGCCTGGTCCTGAGCGCAAAGTAGCTTTTGCCTCTTTAGTGGGCAACTAGTCCACCTATGTACTTTTTTACACAAACATTTTGTTCTGTTTCAAAAATATATATATTTGTGTGTGTGAGCGTGTGCTTCCACTGTTTAAAAGTGTACATAATGAGCTATTCTCATGACACATTGGTATAGGATTCTAGCATTAAAACCAAGCCAGGTGAACAAACTGAAGGAAATAATGTGTGTGCATTCATGGATATTGAAATTCAGATCTGTTTGGAAGTTTTAACGTACCTTAAAATGTTCCAAAGGGTACTTGACTTCAGCCAAATTGATTTGATCCTAGAACACAAAATAAAATTACACATACAAGAAGGGCGTTGTTATGCTTTAGAAACAATGATGCTGTATCAATTCAAAAGAAGAATTACAGAAAAATACAGATCTACACAAAAGAATGAAAAATAAGATAAAAATAAACAGAGAATGCCATGTGATGTGCACCATGAGTTTTTTAAAAACAGAAAAATATATTAAAAAAAGGGAACAGAAAAAGAAATATATACAAAGCTTCAAATTTAATGAATTTGAAACCGCTTCACGCATATTTTGTTGATCAGGTACTGTAAAAATCCTTATACTTTACATGTATTTTGTTGATCAGATACTGTAATAATCCTTGTATAATTCAAGGTTGTGTAGAAGTATGTGCATGGGAGACAAAAATATACGGTCAAGCTACAAACAATTTTTTTCTATGATTAAAAACAGGACTTATTTTGAATGAGAAAATAATTAAAAATAATGGATAGGAAGCCAAAGGCCCCAGTCTATCTACAGTGTATCTATGACTAATTACAAAAAGCACCATAAAATAGCATTAAAATGGCCTAAACAAAATCCTATGGATAAAACAAAATTCCAAAACATTGCATATACAACTAAAACCAAAATCTCATCCAAGTTAAGAACAATAAATGAAAAAGAAGTGTCTTAACTCCTGAAAGATGAGAAGTTCAATATCCTTCTTTACTTTATTTTGCTCGACAATACTGGGAATCCATTAACAACAAAACAATTAACTATATTTTTCCAACAGTGCTGGTGATTAAATAAACTCACACATGAAAACTAAGGATCACCACTAATATGAACTTATGAAAAAGACCTGGGAGTAGAGTCTACCACTGATTGATTAGTTCTTGATGCAACCAAAATGTAGGATCCAGAAACAGTTTCCCACAAGAAGTCTGTCACACTGGTCGTTGCTTGTTTATCAATAATTTGGACACTAACAGTGTCCTATTTTATCCATCATGATTACACCAAGATGATACTTCATAAATTTAAAACTGTCACCAAGTACAAATTCTATTCATGTTTATGAATATGAGTTTCGAAGTTATTAAAGTCGTGTGAATTTCTCTCAAGACAATGGCACGTTAATTTCAAGATGTGGGAGGACTACATGCCAACATTAGAGAGAAAATTCCCTTATCATATTTAATTGCCTGTGATTATGACTATTAGGGCATTCAACATAATTTTAAGAGTTGAATTGCAAATCAAGAGGGAGAAGAAACAAGCAATGGAATTTATTACAACAAACAAGAAGTTTTCCCATACTAACTTGCATGAGAGTCGAGTTCTTTCAATAGGGGAGAATAACGTATAACAGTCTTTTCCACCCACTAAGGTTTGTGCTTCACCAATGGAAGAACAAATTATTCCTGAAGTGCCTCCTAGTGACATTACTGCTGAAGTGTCTCCTAAATAGATTATTGCTGATGAGTCTCCAAGCAAAATTAATGTTGAAGTGTCTCCTAAACAGATTAAGGATGACATATCTCTTTGAGCAAGCCTATAAGTGAAGTTTCCAAAAAAATATGTATAATTCATTCCTAATTTGAGTTTTACATCTAACAATGTGCTTACAATTGTTAACGAAGGTCAGATTAAAGAAACACACAGGGAAGACAAGATAATTGATAGGTTCTTCTTGGAAAACCATTGGCTGAGAGGACAACATTAGTTCGAGAGTCCATCGATCAAAATTTGAGGAAACAGAAGAGGCATTTGATGATTGTTCATTTAGGGAAGTTCATGTCTTCTAGATGGGTCACTAACAAATGCAAGAAGAAGATGAATTATGGCCACTTTAGAGTTTAAAGGAAGATAATCAAATATGGCTACTTCAGAGTTTCGAGGTAGATTGATGAGAAGGAATATAGGGTTGAGTTTCTAGATGATTTCCTGCTTCACTACAAGTTTTATGCTCCTGATGTCATCCAAACTTGAGGACAATTTTTTTTCCTTCAACATTTAGGCCAGGTTGGCATTGTTTTTATTTTATTTAAATTAGGGTTTAGTTTCTTGTTTGAGTTGTCTTTGAGTCACTTATTTTAGTTGGTTTTGTTATTGATAGGTAAGCATTATACTCCTTATTAGAAACATATTTCTTTAATTCTCATTGCTCTTCTTAGGATAGGATTTCTATTTCTTATAAAGAGGTAGATTTCTTTTCTCTTTTTCTAAAATTTGTGGCCACAATAAAAAATACCTTATTTTGAGTTTTACAATTAGACTTTGAAGATTATTGAATAAAGCTTCGCTGTTTTCCCCCTTATTTCTTGTAGGTCCGACCAACAACCCATAACCCACCCCCACCCTCCAACCCCACCCACACTGCCACCATCAACCC
Source organism: Khaya senegalensis (assembly GCA_032402905.1). Taxonomy (NCBI): domain Eukaryota; kingdom Viridiplantae; phylum Streptophyta; class Magnoliopsida; order Sapindales; family Meliaceae; genus Khaya; species Khaya senegalensis. The sequence goes on along the minus strand of CP135546.1, from coordinate 2,366,022 downwards.
CACCCCCACACACCCCCT
>CP135546.1:2281993-2365604 GCA_032402905.1 Khaya senegalensis | reverse complement strand
CCCACCGCCTGACAATAAACCTATAGTTTGTCAAGTTCCACCTACAAGTATGAGAAACCAATGTTTCTACAGTTTTTTCCTCAAAATTATTAGCCATATAAGAAACATAAATGTATTTGATATGGGAAAGAATATGATCTTCAAGGGAAAAGGATAGAAAGTGTAATTTGCAATACTAACTTAGACATTTTTTTACATTCCACAACCAAACAACACAGAAGTTAACATCTTTTTAGAACCAATTGATGCAGTACACATTTATTTCAAAATTAACTTCATGTAGGAGAAGTTAGCACCAATAGATAAAGAAAGTTTAAATATGCGACAGGAAAAACATGCTAACACCTAGTTCTTGAATATTTAAAAACACAAATTGCACCATAGTACAAAATACAGCTTTTATCATATATGTAAAACGATGAAAAAAAGGATAAATTTATGAAACATTGAAAAAAAAATCAAATTAAAGACTAAAGTATAACTGCAACTTTATTTGCCAGAAATAGTCAAAACGATGCCAAGGCTACATTATTTAGAAGCTAATTTTCACAAGTAAGTCGTCATGTTGGAGGAAATTTCAAGGAACTCGGACTGTTATAACAAATTACAAAGTTTTCATTATGGATTATCATCATACCTTAAAAAATTTAATAAAATTTGGTATATCTTTAGAAGATTCAACCGAATTCATTTTCTTTCCCTGCTTTTCAGAGATGCTCTTTAAAAGTTCTTTCGTTCCTGCATCCACATGGCCCATTGAACAAATTACAATAAACAGAAATTATGCAAGACCATGAAAGATTATTGGCCATGTAAAAATGACTAGATAACTAAATATAAATTTGATGCTCTAGCATAAGCAGATGGTTTACCTACTAAGAAAGATTCACAAATGTTTACATATCTATTAAGGAGGGAAAAAAAAAATAGAGACAAAAAGGGAACTATTCCCCAAGCACCAAAATAATTTTGTGAAAATAAGTAGCATAGATCCCCATATCAATTAATTTAGGGTAGAAACTATGGGCAACACAAAACAGAGAAAAACTAGATGAGAGCACATGAAACAGAGGATTTTCATTTTGAGTGGTTAATTATCTCCCCAAGGCTTTTGAATCGTTCACTTAATCATCACAAGTTTCCAAAATGTGTAACACCATCCTTCAGATTTTTATATTGTTCATTAACCTTCATTATAGAGAATAAAACTTCAATTTTGCTTTTAATGAAACAGTACAAGATCACTTTTTTTTTTCCTTTGTTTTTTGAGAGAGTACAAGATCACATTTTTTTTCCTTCATTTTTTGAATAAGAAAAAAAAAAAACAAATTGTATTGTAGTAATGAATTACAAAAATACGGCAGGAAGACTGCAAGGCCTAGCTAAAACTTACCTATCTTATCCTATAATTGAATTGAATCAGAAGCTATGACTAAACAGAAAAGGCAAAGACACTAAAATACAAAAGATACACCGAAAGAACAAAAAACCGCCATCAATGGCCTATATCAAAGCCCTCAATCAGAAAATCAAACGCAACAAAGAAAATGCAATTAATCCAATGCCCCATTCAAATAAAGGGGAAAGTGTCTTGTCACTAAGGTATTCCATTTACAAAATCAATATTTCCATCAAGGTTCACTTGACCAAATAATTTAACATTAAACAATTACTTTATAAATTAATTTTATTTCAATAAAGATGAAACTGGCATTTTATTCTTTATAAAGCAGGTCAGTAAACAATTCAGAAACTTCAAAGCAGGATTGCTTATTTTGGAAACTAAAAGAGGCAAGATCAGTGAAATATAACGATTCATGTTCTTTTTTTAAGCATAATCAATGATATATTTCTTCACGAAAGATTTAATGAGAACAACCTCTAAATTAGTTAGAATATAGGCCATAATACTGGCATTCCATCACAAAATCAAATGATGAAAAGTCAACAATAGACAAACACAAAATAAAATTGAGAAACAAGGAATGCACAGCTGTTATAAGTTGAAAGTATGGAAGAGTGGCAAGAAAGAACAAGTTGAGAACACACTTAAAGAAACTGTTGGTGGCAAAAGGACAAGTTAAGAAAAGCATAAAATGTGGTTTGCATTTGTCAGTAAAATATCAATGATTATGATACAGAGGAAGAAGCAAAAGGGTAAAACCAAAAAGCAGTGCATGGAAAGCAGAAAAAAAGTATGATACTCTTATTATGTTGATGAGCAAAAAACATTAATATATGTGCAAAAAAATCAGTGGAATCAGTACCAAAACATAATAACATACAGTCATAGTAATGGGTTAGCAATTTGTCAAATAAAATCACTCTTCAGCACAAATGATTAAGACTATCCAGAGAAAGAGTAAAATATTGAGTTATTAAAAACTTAACGCTGGTGAGAAGAGGGGAATAGCAGGGAATAAAGAGGGGCAAGATGAGGAAGGAAAGGCATAACACATTGTCTCTTAACAAAATAAACTGCAGCATGCTAGTGAGAAAAGAAGAAGAAGCAACAAGAAACAGTGTTGCAAAATATAAGTCATACCTATGTCCATGAGGCCTAGTCCTAATTTTGATTGGTAAATTGCTCTCATTGATAAGACAATCTTTCCATCAATTAATTCTTCAACTAGCCTTTTTGTCCTCCGATCAAACACCTAAATCAACAAGATATCAAATCAAACATTATAAATGAGATCCAAGTTCCAACAATGAAGTAATGCTATTCATTGGAATGAACATTGATTACTCCCTGTGACAAAAGGCTGGCAGTTCTATGCTATAGCAGAAAAATGCTACAAAAACCAAGTGGGATTGAAGTAGTTGATTTTCATGGGAAGTTACATTTAGAGGACTATTTGAAGGTGGACTATTTGCAACAGGCGTTGAAAGTACTTCAAAAGGAACAACTGTATGGAAACTTGAAAAAATGCAGTTTCCTGTAGGAAGAAGTATTTCTTGGGTTCATGCAATTACCAAGTGGCCAACACCTCAATACATCAAAGAAGTTCAAAGTTTTCATAGTTTGGCATCTTTTTATGGGAGATTTATTAAAAATTCAAGTTCTATTATGAGTCCTATAACTGAATCTATAAAAAAAGGTGAATTTGAGTTGTTGAATTCTGCACCAAAAGCCTTTGAACGAGTCAAAGTTATGACTGAAGCACCAGTGCTTGTATTACTAGATTTTGAGAAGTTATTTGTTGCTCCAATTCCCATACGTGAGTTTGGATTCATTTGAGTATGGATTTTGCTTGGGACTTCCATAGACAGCAAAGGGATATGATTCTATCTTTGTTGTGGTAGATCGTTTCTCAAAAATGGCACACTTTATTCCTTGTTCTAAAACCTCTAACGCAACTCATATTTCTAAATTATTCTTTCTAGAAATTGTAAGACTACATGGTATTCCAACTTTTATTGTTTTTGATGGAAATGTAAAGTTCATAAGGCACTTTCGAAGGTCTTTATGGAGGAAATTTGGGACAGAATTGAAGTATTCTAGTACCTGCCATCCACAAACAGATGGTCAAATGGAAGTTGTAAATTGTAGTTTGGAAAATCTTTTAAAGTGTCCCGTTGGGAACAACACAAAGACTTGGGAGTTTGTCATACCGCAAGCTGAATTCGCCTATAACAATTCCGTCAATCAAAGCACAAAAAAGACACCTTTTGAAACCTCAACATGTGCTTGACTTGGTGACTTTGCCAAAAGAAGCTAGAGTAAGTTATGAAGGAGAAGCATTTGTTGATCACATTTGTTGATCACATTTGGAAAATTCATGAAGAATTAAAAGCTACCCTAAAAGTTAGCAATGCAGCATACTCTTTTGTTGCCAATCAGCATTGTCATACACAGGAATTAGAAGAAGGTGATTAGGTCCTTGTGCATTTGAGACGAGATCATTTTCCTAAATGAACTTATCACAAGCTAAAATCTAGGAAGTTTGGACTTTGTAAAGTGTTGAGGAAAATCCGTTCAAATGCCTATGTAATTGACTAATACCTCAGTTGCAAATCAGTTTATTTATTTATGTTTCGGACTTGTACCCTTTTTATGGATTTGACGGCATTCTGTCTTCATGCTATGCTCAAATTTAGCAGCTATCAGATGCAAAGACTAATGTTATTGAAGAAGTAATAGATGTTAATTTCAATCTAGACGAGGCAACCTGTTTAGACGGTTTTTGATAAAGTGGCTTGGTCAACCAAATGAGAGCACATGGATTTCTGAAGAAGAGCTTAAATGAGTTGATCCAGCCATATATGAAGAGTATGTCAAGGTTTACTCATTGGAGTCGAGTTCTTTTCGACCCAGGAGAGTGATGCAAGAGCATCTAAGTGAAATTAGGATTTTTACTTTTTATAATTCTTTTCTATTTCAATAGAATTCCTATTTAGTTAAGTATTTTACTTAATTAATTAGGAATCATTTTTTTATCATTTTCCTACTTTATTTAATACTCCTAATTAGTAAAAAAATTTAATAGTTTTTAGTTCACAATCAGGATTTGTCTTAACTAGTATAAATAGGATAACAATAATTAACTTATGCATTGTTTTTCTTTCCTTTGAATACGGAATTTTAATTCTAAAATTTCTTTAAACCTAATTATTTTCTATTGTTCCAATCACAATCATCCCATTCTAGCGTAATTATTTACAAGCTAATTGCCCTAAACTCTTCCGCTATGCCATCAAGGTAGATGATGCCAAAGCTGAAACAAACTCTTATAAAATAATTAACACCTATCAAGGTGAGTCAGAAAAGATATTTATCTAAACAAAGCAAATATTAAGAGTACATAATGTACTCTTCACCCCTAAAATATTTGCTATCCCATTGCACTAAAAATGAAAAAAATGATATTTTGGAATTGGTGACTTGTATTCATTTAAGATTTTGCCAATTTCTCATAGCTTGAAATTAATCCTATAATGCTAAAATTTAACGTAGTAGGCTTAGAAATTTGAGCTTTAATAATCCATTTTTTCCTATAGAATTTTTCAATAGTTTGACATCACCATTAAATTTTTCATCTCATAATTTATTTATGCATAGCATCATTTTGAGGACATCATATTGATGCTTAACTTTTCACTTGACCTAAAAGCTTACAAGGGTCCGACAAAACAATTTAAGCTCTAGTACACCTCTCATGTGTCAGGCTAGACTTGCTCATCGAGCCAGTCACAGTGACCTGTACAAAAACGACTTCCACTCTATACACTAACATAGTTGTTATTTATTAATAGAATGTTTGATTTGAACATAAGATATCACAATCAATATCGCCTTTGGTACCGTGCTAAAGTTTCCACTTGATCTATAAAACTTTAAGCTTATAGGTCATGTAGACCCCTACCTAAACCTGCTTTCAATCTATACAGTAACTTAGTTTTAAATTATTAATAGGAAGTTGGATTTGAAATAAGATCTCATAATCAATATTTCCTCACCTTTATAGACTTTCTTATCACAACGTTTCTATCAAAAGCATGATTTTCCTTGCTTTTTCTTCATCGGGTTGGAATTGGAATTTCAACTATTTCAGGAATGCCCATGAGAGCGAAAATGAAGAAGCTTCAACACCTATGGTATTAATAGAAATGGCGCGGACGAAGTAGAAGAGGATTTTCTCACTCATTTGCTATGATAAAATTACATCATATAGATGCTTGTTTCTTGGTCTCTATAAATCTTCATTGTTCATTTTTCCTCTTTAAATCAACACAATCTTCAGTTTGATTTAAACACTAAAATCAGTTTCATTTGATTTGCAAATAATAAAACAAAAAAATTTTCATTAATGGGTAACGGGTTGGTTTGGATTAGCAGAATTTAAAATAGCACAACACTGACACAACATGAACTCGCTCAACATGATTAATTGCCAGGTCTAGGTCCAGTCACTTGAACCAGCAAGATGAATGGAAAGAAATGAAAACATATTAAAAAATTAAAATAAAAATGCTAAGATAAATAACACACCAGAATATGTGAAGCACTTGACCCAGAGTTTAAACCAACATCATAAGAAGAAAAATGGCTCCATTCACTTAGTTTGAATATCCACCTACCATAATATAATTAAAACTTAGTACTTTGGCCAAAAAATGAAAACACAACAGCCATGGTGAAAAACGAAAATAAAAAATAAAAGGGGTATATTCCAAAGCAAACACAATAACAGTTCTCACCCATATGAAGCTTGTTTGTCAGTCAAGAATCCTCCAGTCATAACCTGGTTTCCAGTTCCCTCGTCAAAACACAAAGTCAAATGGATCATTGTGTTCAACTTATCAGCAACTTTTAGAATCTCCCCGCAGACAGGGCAGCAATTCATAAGGAATTCCCTGCAATAAGCGAATGCAGAACACAAAGAATTGAGAATGTTGACATATAAGCATAAATAATAAAATATGGATTGAAAGTTTAAGGTCACAAGAAGAGAATTTTATGAGATAAAATTAAAATAAGAGCATAAAACAAAACTGAAACACTGCTGAACCATACAAGAGTTTTAGGAAATTAAATAAAATTATTGGACGTTTTCTTATCAGTTTGAGCTTTCAGGATTAATTAGTCACTCAAACATTATGAGAGTCTTGTTTTTGAATACTTGAGCTCTACTAACCAAATTATAACAAAAAGTAAGTGAATCTATGTTTACATCCACGTTGCATGCGCACGTTTGGATCAGTCTCTCAATTTAGCCATGCACATTGAGGGCATGTTTTAGAGTTTAAATAACTTGTTGAAATCTTTCTTGTCAGCTTAAAGTGATGGGGAAAATGGTTACTCAACCAAGAGATACACTCATAGTTAAACTTAGAACAAATACTAAGCCAGTTAAATCTATAGTTATGAAGCTCCAATCTTAAAAAGTAGAAAAATGATACTTGCACAAAAATGATAGCTTTGGTTGATGTTTTGGGCACAAAACTTAAAACACTTGTATGTGGTTTGCACTTCCGATTGCACCCACGCCCAACTTTCAGTTGCCACATGTTTGCAATTTCCACATGTGGCAAGAATTCCAATGAATAGTGAGCGAAGACCTCCTCTTGTGGTACCTAACTCACTAGAAGACCTCTCCCCTTGGTCCCTGTCACCAATTTTGCCGGTGTATCACTCTCTCCTACAAAAGAATCAAGCCTAATAACCCCCAAGAATCTCTTTTGCTATTGACAAGACCATGACAAAACTCAATCAGTTGCTCTCTTCTTAGTAATGCAACACTACCAAGGCTTACGTGGATGACAGACTGTGAAGGCTGTTTAACAAGCCACTCAATGCAGCTTTGTTCTGGTTCCCAGAGACTTGTTAGAAGATTTTTGAGTCAACGATGATATCATGTTTGATGCAGCTAGTTTAGTTTTGTGGTGCAAACGACGAGGTCCAATGGTGTAGGCTTTGGTGTTGCTTATAGAAGAATTGCATTGAGGACCTAGAATCACCTACACTGTCACATATGCGCACAAAATGCTCCAAAATCTACACCAATTTGTGGAGTTTGTGGAATCAGTGGACAGGGTGGTTAAGTTGGCAAAGAGTGTCTCAGTGATGGATTGGTGGGCTTCTTACTGAAAATTGGACAGTTTGATCGAGGATTTACACTTCATGGAAGGTGGAAACACATGGCAACTGAAAGTGCAAACAGTGAACAGGTGTTTTAATTTTTGTGGGCACAAAACAACGGCAAAAAGTGTCATTCTTATGCTTAGGTATTACTCATTTCTGTGCCAGTACCATTACTCTAAAAAGTATGGTTTATTCCTTTCTATCAAAAAACCATCATATGAGATGCAATGGCAATAGGCATCAATCTCCTTGATTCCTTTTCCAGTTGAAATATCCTTTCAAAATAGTTGGTCAAACATTATGAGAATAAGGTTGATAAATAGTTCTTGTTTTTGAATACTTGAGTGCTACTAACCAAATTATAATACAAAGAGAATCTGTGTTTACCTCCACACGTGTGTTTATGTGTTTGGATCCCAGTTAGTAGTTTCAATTTCTCCATGCATGTTGAAGGCATGTTTTAGAATTTAAATAACCTATTGAACTCTGACCTGTCAACTTAAACTGGTGGGGGAAATGGCTACTCAACAAAGAGATACACTAGTGGTTAAAAATAAAACAAATACTGAGCCAGTTAAATCTAGAGTTATGAAACTCCTATCTTTTAAAAGTATGGTTTACTCCTTTCTATCAAAAAACAATCATAATAGATGCAATGGTAAAAGGCATCAATCTCCTTGATTCCTTTTCCAGTTGAAAGATTATTTCAAAATAGTAATCATACGCATTTTTTGTCATTGCCTTAAAAGGTCAAAAACAAGAAAAACTCTGAAGTCCTTGTAGCCAACAACTCTAGACATTGAGCTACAAAATCTTAAGAGAAAAAAAACTATACGTATAATGTACCCTTGAGGTCTAGAAACCTTGAAAGGAAAAACAATACAACTTTTCTCATGCTTGGTGCAGAATGCAAACAGCTATTTTCAGTTTTTCAAATGTCTTAGGGATAACATAGGCTTCAAAGACAAAATAATAGTGACACCAGATCATGCTGAAGGGGACAACAAGGCCAAATTTGACATGATTAACAAATGAGTTTAATGTTTGAGACAATGAGCACCTAGTTTTAGCATTCATAGATCGAGAATACAAAGGAGTTAAGTACAAAATTTAAATGTCATGAATATCCGTCCTGGAAGCAATAGACGACATAGTCTGGTCTATAGGTGGAAATCAGTATAAAGAAGGCAAAAGTGCAAACAAGGGTAACAATGTATAAAGGTGATTGACAAATACAGGTTATAAACTTGAAGTAATTATATCGCAGCTTAAAAGGTGCACAGGTCTATGTTATAAAGACTAAACACAATCACTAGGGTTGCCTCAATCAAGAAGCAGGATAAAACTTAATAATAAAGTAGGACGAGATGCTTTGAACAGGTCCAAAAAATTATGTAAGATGATCTAACATAGGATATCCATAAAGAAGTAAATGAATAACTAGTAACCTCACAGCTTCCACACAAGCTATAAAGCATCAGATTCCACAAGGTCATTCAGATGGGTAGCACAATTAATTTAAATTTACAAAGAGCATATACCAATTATAATTAAAATAAAGGGTGATGAATTTATAGAATCATTACTTTTCTTGTTGAAGAGCAAGAAGGGTAGCCAACTCATCCATACTCACAACACCATCCCCATTGCGGTCAGCAGCTTTGAAAAGTTCCTCTTTCTGAGAAACAAGGTCAATGCAACACTTAAAGTAAAATCTTAGAAATATATATCAGAATGGAGCATTTAGATTAGAGTGTTAGGACAAGGACAACGTTTTGCACAACCAACATTTATGATATAGGAAAATATTTCAAGTTGAATTAGAAAAAATCCAAATAATAGATTTCAACCCTGTATCCATGTGCATAGATTGTTATTTTGCAACCTAAAACATCAACAATTTTAGAAATTGCATCCTACAATTCCATAAATTATTAATAGCAAACCAGATAGAACAGTACTATGTACGTTGTATAAGCTTAGTCAAGTATTTAAAAGCAAATAGAAAAGCAGTTCAAACATCAAACCTTGTTAGCAGCTATTTGATTTCCAAAAGCAGTAATTAAGTCAGAAAACTCGGAGAACGCAAGCTTGCCATCATCATTATAATCCTATGAAGGGTCCAAGGACTTAAAAAGTTAATGACATCAAAAAAGGGCCCTAGAAGGTGCCATAAAAGATTAAAGATAACAGGTATCCTGAAATTAGAATTAAAAGAAAATCTCTTAGTGAACAATATAGATATAAATTATAATAACAAATATAATTAGTTCTCTTGGATTTTTAATCATTTATCAACACAATATACAAATTTTATTTGACAGAAATAAACTAATATGTTAAGTACATTAAGTAACATTACAATAATATGTTAAAGTACATTAAGTCACATTACAATGATACATTAAGTACAGTTAGTCACATTACAATAATAAAAAGGGGAAAGAAATCAACTCTACCAAACAAATGCAAGTTCAGTGTCCAGTAATGATAATAAAACAGTTATCAAATAGAAAAAATAAAAAATAAAAAAACTAAAAAAAATGGTATAAGGCATATGAAAAGGAAGGATACTGCTAGCAATCATCAGCATATGGATTCCAAGCATGGATAAAAAGCTTCTATTTCCTACCCCCAACTGGCAGACTCTGCCAAGAAAAACCTCAGTCACTGACATTTTGTGACAATGAGAAGCAATTAGGCCTCTTAAGAAAATGGAATTAATGTCGATATCAAAGCACATGTCCGGCATTCAATCTACTTAGAGAACAGAAACTTATAATGTCAAGAAATAACATTGCATGAAACTGCATAAAACTACATTAACAATAATTGTCTCTGGCTTCTGTCAACTGTGGCTATGATGTAAGTTGAGTTTAAATTAATCTAGATTGAAATTGGGGAAGTCTAATTGTGCAAACCATACAAACTAGTGAACAGGCAGTTCACCGAAAACTAGAAATATCATGAAGGCTTAGAAAATTCATCCCTAGATTTTGTAAGCAACACAGTTCTCAAAATCAAAGACTAAAGTTTATGTGCCATCATGTGAAACAGAAAACATACAAAAACAAACACCATTAACCCAAGATTGTTCCCAAAGTAAATCAATGAAAAACAAACAAATGCAGGAAACTATTCTATTAAACACACTTTATCCACCCAAAGACTCAACTCTTCATTGTAACTATTGTCAGAGCTAAAATAGGAACATATGGGGTGTCATTGGCTGGTGCTTATTATGGCTGCATTTACAATCAATTGTCTATTCATATTTGCTTTTGGTATAGAACTACATAAATCTTGTACTAGACATACAACACTATAACAGTGCAGCTTCTATGATTTCGCTACAGCTATCTGCCTCTTTCTCTCTCCAACAACATGGTATCTAAGTAGGTCAAAGGTCCACAAAACTCCTTCCAAGAGAAGAAAATAAATTAAAATCTTGAAAAACTAGCCACAAGTACCTTTTCCTTCTGACCACCATCTAGTATCCTAGATTGGTCACAACCCACCTCAACAAAGTCAAAAAGGGCCAGCCATTAAAACCCTAAAGAATGCCCAGCAGCGTTACCCAAATTGGTCCAACACACTGGTCAAGTCTCCAGGCGTTCTACCTTTTTTTTTTTTTTTTTGGCAGTTCTCTTGGTTTTCTCTGCCCCAATTCCTTGTGCTATGCCTCTAATCATTTCATTAGGCAACTCTCAAAGGCCTTCTTTTGTCTCGGCCTAGTCTATTACGTTCTCTCTTGCCTTGACTCATTGCATGCATCTGATTCTTTAGTGTTTCTCATTTGAGCCTATATATCAAATCTGAAATTTTGTTACTAATTTAGATTTTCCTCACCTAATTTTATCTCTTCTCTGGTATGTACTTGTTAAATGAAAAAACCCTGATGTGAGGTTTCTCTAGTTTTCTGTCATAGCTAGATTAATCCTTCTGTCTTTCAGGTCATCTCTTACTTTGTGACCTATTTTGTCGGAAATGGATGTTGAGATTCTAAGTTGTCTGTTGTGAAAGAATGTCATTAATATAAATGGTTGAAGCATTCAACCTATGTTTGATGAGTGGCTTGCAATAATGGAAAAGTTGGAAGACATTTTAACCAAAGCCATGCACAAAGGAACATTCTTGTATTGGAAGATATAAACATCTTTGCTCCAACTAGATGGTTAGTGGTAAAGCTAAAATAAGAATGTATGGGATGTCACTAGCTGTGCCTATTAGCGGTGCATGGTCATGGTCTTTCCATAATTTCATTTTATTTAACACTATATAACCCTAGCACTTTTCCATTAGTAGGGATTGCCTATGGTACATTAGATGTACCATTACAGCTAATTTACATATTTTGTGTTGACTTTCTCAAGTTTTTTGTTCATATTGCAAGTACTATTTACTACAAGTTTCAAGTTTTCCATTTATATTTCAATTATTGTTTATCGTTTGTTTTTTATATGTTTCAAGTTTTGCATGAAACGTTTTAAAATTTACGTTACAGTTACAAATTTCCCGTTAACGGATGTATGGTACATCAAATGTGCCATAGCCAATCTCCCATTAGTAATATATGCAACACAATGACGATTTAGCTACATGATTTTTTCTCTCTATTAGCAACCATCTTAAGCAATCCATCTACTTTTATCTCACACAAAACTGCCCAATCCCAATACATTAATTTTTTCATCTCTACCAAAAACATAAAGACCATCTAAAGCAAAAGCCTAACTTGAGGGAATTAACCACCATAATTTCACTGTCTGGAGTAATTCTACCACAATTACAGGGAACTTTGACTTTCCAAATTTAAAAGGGTACAGAGGTCAGTTATTAATCAACCAATTAAAGCATGATTTGGAAGTGAAGATGCTTGAAATGCTAATCAGATTGCTCCTAACCTCTCTTAGTCATTCATTGAAACATTCTTAACCGATGTTGTTAGGCTTAATAATCTTGGATTTCTCTTTGTTCAACTTCCTCAAAAAGTTGAAATTCTAACTTCAATCAGAGGATGACAGGAAGAAACAATCCTTCTAATAGAATCATTGTAAGAACAAGAAAGCTTACATATGCAAGGAAACAAAAAGTTAAAATGTTGAATTCTCTATCAATATATTTTCCTAAGCTGGAATAATATTTTGCTAATGTCTAAGGAAAGGTTGTAAGATAAGTCACTGATTCATTATATTGAAAGAAGGTCTAATGTGACCAATTTGGATGATAAGTTATTGGTTGGTTACGACCAAATAAGACTGGTTAGCAGTCAAAATCCATGGCTGAGGATAAGCAATTAAGCAGCTTGTAAAAAATTTACACTTCCAGTATAACCAATAGCCAAGACAACTATACATATAAGAAGGAAAGAAAATTATTCTGTGATGCTAAAACCAATAATGGTTTCAAAACTTTTTCAAATTCAGGAATGATAAATGTTAATTTCATTTGGAGGTTAAAAAAACTAAGAATAAAACCAAGATTTTCATATCTTATCCTAGTTCTTGATAACTCATTTTCAGATGGTCAATCAAACAAGCATTGATATTCAATCTTACATCTCATCCCAGCAACATCTTTTCATGTGAACAACCTCCAAATATTAGGAGAAAATTAAACAAAAGAAATTAACTAAGCATGAAATAAAATGAACCTTGTGTCAAAACAAGTATAGAAAAAGAAAATTAATACTTAGATATACATCAGGTTATCATTTCCAATTAATTTATTTATCAACGTGGGATCAAAAAGCATCCCATTAGTGAAGATAGTTCTAATTTTGATAAGGATAGGCACTTTTAGCAAAACTGGTGACTTCTAGTAATTTTAGCATTAACCTGGAAACCCAAGAAAAATGTGGAGTTACAAGGTCACCTCAAACATTGTTTCTTGCCCCATCTATTCTCCTTTCTCTCTCTCTCTCTCCCTCTCATTTTGCTAACATTTTTTATCAGTATTATATGTAATTAAGAATTTGGTTTCTGATTTTAAGGGAAGACGATAGATTGATACTGGTAAGAGATTTCTTGCACTTTCTAGGTTGAGTGGTTCTTGGATTTATTTGAAAATGAATTTCAATTTACATGGAAAAACTAAAAATGAACAAATCCTACGTTCCAAAATTAGGGAGTATCACCCCCACCTCCATCAAAGGTCTAACCAACCCTACATTATATAGTACTGCATTGTAATTTATTAAATATCTAACTAATCTTAAAGAACCGAGATTGAAGTTTGCAATTACAATCTAACCCATGGTCTGGTTACATAACTGAGTTACCATTCAAAATCATGTGCAAAAACACACAAAATGGAGATAAGGGGAAAAAAGAACATTAAAACATACCACAATTGATAAGATGCGCCTTGCAAAACTTTTCTCTGTTTCGATTGGATCCTGTCAATAATTTCAACAGAAAGTTAAAAATCATTTAATACAGTCTGCATTGATCAACAGAATTATATCTTACATACCTCAATAAAACATGAAAGAGAAATGTTGCCAACAACGGTGTCAGATGACGATGGATCTAAAAGGTCAAATACCTCAAAGTCAGCATCTGAATCCTGCAACAAAAAATTATTCATACCAAAAGTTAAAAATTAAAATAATGAAGAAAGAACGAAAAGGAATTTAAGCATATCAACTAGCTATCATTAACCAAAAGTCACACGAGGCATCAAATTTGAAAGACAAACTATAATCAATAAGCTAACTTAGTCTAGCAGCTAAATATTCAATGAAATTAATGACTTGCAAAGAGTTAAGTATACGATTTATTTGACTAAAAAAATAACAATAATGGATTGAACTTACTTCAAAGAAAGAACATAAAATAAATGGGAGAATGATATTGTATAGGGGGTGCATTCAACAGTTGCACCAGCAAGAGACCAAGACAGAGAATGAGAAAATAAAATAAATAATACACTAAAAATGATCAAAATTTTTACGAATTAAAATATTCTAAGAATGAACTGGTATGTGCAGAAAAAATCTGAATTTGACAACCAAGAATATAAACTCCTCAAAAATCTTGATTGCACAACAACTATACTTGATCCCTGAAAATGTTTGACCATTAAAACAATCCATATGTTTAGGACACATGACCAAACTTAGGGATTGCATTAGATTCTTAAATAATAAATTATACACTAGATTTTGAAATAATTAGCTTTATTAATAACTTATCAATATGTTTGAGATAAAACTGTTATCACTAGATGCAAAATTTTCCAATTTACACCACAGTGTTAACATGGCTGGTATTAAGACAAGGGTGAGCCTCATGCACTGCCCAATGTCATTGGCTACTGTAACAAAGTTGATGAGGCATCAAATCCTTAGATGTGGAATGTTAGAGCCATGATGCTGGAAGCTAAGTTGTGAGTTAAAATAAACTTTAGTTGTTTTTTTTTAAATTTCTATTTTGTTTTATTTCAACCCATAGGCTTTAATTTGGCCAGTTAGGTTAATTAGGGCTACTTTAAATTTAGTATTTCATATAAAAAGGTTCTAAATCCCTAATAGGAGAACATTCTTATTCTTTTCCTTAGATGTGGAATGTTAGAGCCACAATGCTGGATGCTAGGTTGTGGGTTAAAATAAACTTTATTTCTTTTTTTTTTTAAATTTCTATTTTGTTTTATTTCAATCCGTAGGCTTTATTCTTCTTCTTTTTCCCTAATATGAGAACATTCTTATTCTTATTCTTATTCTTTTCCTTAGATGTGGAATGTCAAAGCCATGACATTAGAAGATAGGTTGTGGGTTAAAATAAACTTTGTTTTCTTAAAAAAAATTTCTATTTTGTTCTATTTCAACAAGCCTTCTTCTATTATTATTATTTTAATAAATTTTTTATGAGAATCAACAAGAAGTTCACAAGGATTTTTTGCACATGTCAATTAAACCAATTACAAGAGCAAAAGCAAAGAAGATTATAACGGCACTTAATGAATTAATTCAAGAAATATGGGTTGAATAAGATTTGAGATTAATATCAAAAATAAAATCAAGTAAAAAATTGAGTTTTAAAGAATGTTAAGAACTAGTCAATGTGATCCAAGCATGTAAATAATATTCCTTTTTAGTGTGTTTAGAATTATCACATAGGCATATATTTTAATGAATTATTTTTTCTTATTATTTTAGGGCTTTTATTCCTAGTTATTTTGCATTAGGACTTTTAATCCTAATTATTTAGGTTTTTAATTGTAAGTCTTGTATAAAAGTGCTTTAGCAACATTGTAAAGACAATTAAAGATCAAATTTTATTCAATTAAAATTGTAAGAATTGCTCCGCTTTGGTTTTTCAAAATTTTTTGTAAACTTATTAAGAGATCTTTATCTTTATCATATACTTTTGATTCGTGATGAATAAATTATTGAGTCAAGAGTTTTACTGTTGGTTTTTAATTCCTTTAATTATTGGGTCCAAATTCTTTAATTTGAATTTTAACCTAATTTCCCATTCAAGTTGTTAGGTTTCAAGATTCATTTTTAGTGTCTCAAGACTAATTCTTAAGATTTCCATATTGATATTCTTAGGATTTACATCAACTTTTCAACAAATTGTTGAGCTTTATATTTATGTGTGTGTTAAGTTTCTAGATTAAACTTGTTTCTTTGTGAGATTTGATCATGTCTCGATCTCTTTATCACTACACACTATGTCACTCCAACACTAAACACAATGATAATATGGCGGCACCAAAGCTACATAGTAGATCCAAAATTTTTTCAATCTATGATACAGTGCTAATGTTGTTTGTGTAGGAGACATAGGTGAGTTGCACATCAACCCAAAGTCAGTGACCAAAATGATGGTCGCGTGTTATGATGCACTGTGCCATTTATTGGTCGAATCAATGACTCAAGACTCTATTACAGTTGGTGGTGCATTGTGACATGCCTTCATCAAACAACTTCTAGTGCAACGTGTAGTGACACTAAGATTGACACATGATCAAGTCTCAAAAAGAAACAAGTTTCAATTTAAAAACTTCACTTTAATTTGAGTAAAAAACTCAAACGACTTATTGATAAGTTTATTGAAATCATAATAAGAAAAATGTTCTTATATTAAGGTTTAGAAAACTTTTTTATATAAAACTCTAAATTTAAAATAACCCTAATTAACCTAACCGGGTCACACTAAAACCTGTGGGCCAAAATAAAAAAAAAAATAGAAGTTTAAAAACAAAACAAAAGAAACAAAATTTATTTTAACCCACGACCTAACTTCCAACAACGTAGCTTTGACATTTTGCTTCTAAAGATTTGACGCCTCAACAGGGAGACAAAAAACTAACAATGGCAATTTTTCATTTGTTTAGTTCATAAAATAAAAATTAAGTAATTGAATTAATGAATTTTAAATATTTAGTTCGTTATTTCATTTTGATATAAGATTATTTTTTAAAGTTAATAATTCTCATAAGGTTATTTTTTTGGTATTACAGTTTACAAAATCAAATTGTGCAATAATCAATATGAAAAAGCTACTTTGGGCTTCTCATAAGAATAACACAAAATCAAATTATTTAACTATCACATTTGGAAAGAGTTTACATTTAGGTGCAAAATTTTGAAATAATATTTGACAATCATATGCAACCTAAGCATAGTGTGGCGTAGGCTTGGATTGGATTGTATATATGATTCTACTATTTAAATTATCCTAGAAATTAAAAAAATAATAATTAATTGTGTAAATATTTATTTAACCATTAAAATTAAATAACTTCAAATAGAAACTAGTTAAATGTTTGAATATTACATATTTAAATAATTTTCATTTACAATTATAAATGTTTAACTATACATTTTCACTGTTATAAAACATATCCTTAAGTTTATGTTATTAACTATGTCAATCAATGTAAATAAAAATTAATTAAATAAAATAATTATTTAAATTAAGTAGATTAATTGTAAAAAAAATATATTATGTATTAGTGATTTATAACTATTTATAAAATATATTTCAGAATTGATTTTTTTTACTATTCATATGAATATATTTTATTATTTTTCAAGTATTTCTATTTAGATTATTACTTAATAAGTGTTTGTATTATAAATTATGATATTTAATTATTATTATTATTTTATTTGATAATTTTATTTATAATTAAAAAATAATTTTAAAATGGATAAAATGGTAGGACCAAGTGGTATCACACCATTTATCTCATCCCTATTGGTAAAAGAATAGTCCAATCCTAATGCTAATCCTACATTCCAAAAATGTCCTTGCTCCTTCAATGGTTTTCTGAATTGCAAATTTTTGTTACTGCATGCAGATCCATACTTAATGAAAATTAACTTGAATAAGCCACAAAATATAAACCTCTCTATTTACCACAAAGTTATGACAGTTTAAACTCTACTTATGCTAAACACAGGACAATAATATAACACTGCACAAAACAATACAGTACTATATATAATCTAGTGCACGCCAAACACAGCCCAAACAAATGAAAACAGCAATCCATGCACTGCAACTATTGCTTCCACCAAAACTCACATTCCAATCTTCTAAGAATCTAGCAATTACCTTGCAAACACACACAAAATGGTGAGACATACACCATTGTGGTTCTTTCCATATTTCAGTGTTTATAAGAATCCCAAGATTTTATGCACCCAAATAACAACAGAGAAACTTTTGAGAATTAAGGAAATAATTTCTCACCTGTGCTAAAAATTCAAGTAGATCAATCTCACAATATCCTATGAGATTGCTCTTGGACAATCTATTAGTCTGCATCATATAGAAAATTGATGTAATGATCAGAATTATATTGAAATTATTCAAAAGTCATCAATAGAACGATACAATTTCATTATGAAAGGCCAAAAAGAGAAAATAATCATTTAAAGAAAAGGAATTATTACAAAAACATTCAATCATCAAGTAAAGATTTCCAGATTTAAGTTTTAAGAAACAAAATTAAAGAAGAGTCTGAATCAAACACATAATTTTGCAAGCAACTCCACCATCAGTGAACTGTGATTTTGCTCGAGTTTTAGCCTCAAACACCAGTCAACTCCAAACCCTTCAAGAACTATTATTTATATCTATAAAACTTCTCCCCATAAACCATCGCAGCTTAAATTCCAAGCATTCTGTTCTCATAAAATACATCATAATCTGACACTGAAAATGATTAGGTCATGCTCAGTACTATTTTTCAATTGGTGTTTCTAAAAACAAAAATGAAAATGGTGTTCTTGATTTGGCATTTTCAAAATTCAAGAACATGTCCAGTAACAATTTTTAAATACAGTATTTTGAAATAAAAACAATAAATGCATCCAGTATAAATATCTTGAATTTTTTGTTTACAATAAATTTTATCAACTAAATATATTATGTAATGGTTAATAATTTTGTTATTTAAATTAAATAGATAAGTGAAAATTTTTGTGGCTTTCCTTGTGAAGATTTGAGATGAGTTTTCAACATCCAAAAAGACAAGAGTTGTTTTCTAATTTGTAACTAAAGGGTAAAAAGTTGTGTTTTGCATTTTGTAAATACTGCATTACAATAACACTTACCAAACCAGTATCATGTCTATTCTCATAAAATAAAATGAAAATGGAACATGTAAAGAGATAATAAACAGGGCCTTCGATTATTTGCCCCTCAATTCTTGCATCCAAACCTCAGAATTTCCTTCTTGGGTCCATTTCTATCCCATTTCCACTACATCTACCAATCTAAGGATTCTCTTGGAGTCTTAAATCATACTGGTTCATCCGTAACAGCACTTACCGACATTCATTAATCCAACAGAAAATTCCAGCAGCCTTTCTCTTCAATTCTAGCCATCAGTTCTCAATTCAAACCAAACCTAGTCCTCTTAGAAATGTAAAAGCTTATTCCACAAATTAAACACTAAAAGTCTTAATTGTATCAATACTAGGCCACCACAAATTCAGTGCCAAATTCCAGATTTTATAAGCACAAGTCTATCATTAAAGCCACAGAGATAGATCAAGGAGTCCCATAAAAAGGACAATAGTTCCTCATTACTTCAACCAAGAAATTGCATTGGAACAAGAACCCAATTGCATCAGAGCTGGTTGACACAATATAAGAAGCTACAACATGGGTTTCCATAGCCAAAATGTGATGCCAACTCGGTTGCTCTTTTTAGGCCTCTTAGTAAAAAATAAATAAATAAATAAATAACCCTAGACAAGTGTCATCTTTTTTTCCCTGCTACAAATAGATAATAAAAATTGGTTACACAGGCAGTGGACCAGTAATCCATGAAAGAAACCTTATCATCACAAAAAGTGGAATAACTTTACCATTCTCTCAATGATCACTCCACAGCCTACAGTTTTCTTATTCTTTGTCTATATGCTTCTATTTTTGACACTCAATGCATGCAAGAATCCAAGTTAAACTTCCTTTTTTTGTTGGATAGAATCTCCACTTGAATGTTGTTATTCCAGTAGCATTAGCATGCTTCTTAAATGCACTTCCATTACAGTACAATGTTATTCTCTTTTTCATCTTAAAATAGATTCATAATATTCATTTCCTTTAAGATTGAAATCAGCATATTATTCCACAAATGAGATATATTTCATAGCATAAATGCAGCAATATCCACTTGGATGCTAACTGAAAAAGTAAAATTTCTGTGAACAACAATTTTGACCATTGATTGGAATAGAATGACATATTTGCAATGCATTCACATGATTACTAAAACAGAATAATACGATAATCTTATAGAGTTTACATAAATGATTCAGCAAAAACTAAAGGAGCAAGGGTGTTGAACTTGGGCTTGACTCTGCTCATTGACCCAAAGCAACAAACTCATTTTAATTCAAGTAAATGCACAACATGAAAAAGAAAAAATTTTTGCAAAGTCAGCTTAGAGTTATAGCAGACCTCAAACACTGATATCCTAGCAAGATGAGGCCCATTTCTTTCCAAGAGAAGTTTCTTTTCCTGTGGAATAAAGAAAAATTCCAGGTTCACATAATGTTCAAAAATAGAATAGAAAAAAATAAAATAAAATAAAATAGATAGGTAGGTAGGTAACCTTGAACCTTCATGCCAGGCCTATGTGTCTTAAATAAAAAAATTAGTCCTCAATTGCAATAAAGATTCTTAAACACTATGATATCAGACTTAACAACTAAAGCATCTTAAAAAACACATAGTAGTGCATGTCAAAGCTGCATCTATTAGGGATATTCAAAACAGCACTTACAGTACAGCCAGCAACAAGAAACTAATGCAAGAAAAATCACATTTTGAGCATGATCAGCAGCATATATCCAAGGTTGTAAAACAAAGTAATATGGAAGGCATGAGTTGTCTGGCAAGCCTTTAGGCCGTTAATGTGATGAGTTGTAAAAATATATAAGAAAATTAGCAAATAAATCAACCCAAAGGTGATTTTTCACCAACAATTTCTTTTTTTAAATGATAATTTCACAAGTGGAAGAGAGATCTTAACAAAAATGAGATAAAATTGGAAAATCCAAATCTCACATCATCAAAGTTTCTCCAGACAGTTTTATTACACCAAAAAAAAAAATGGAAATATAATCAATCACATAGGAAAATTTGCATAGTATTTTTTAGTTGTTTTATCATTAGTATAGCAAAAGTAGATGGCATTTTTGAATGAATTAGAGGGGCTTGCTCCTAGAATCTCAAACATTTTTATAAATTCCAATATCAATAGTTTTATTAGCACATCAAACATTACAAGTACCCAAAAAAATAACTGAATTTAATTAAAGAAAAAAAGTTTTATATTAAAAAAAGTTTTAAGTGTAATTGTCCTATCATATTATCATAACTGATATAATAAGATTATGCAATTAATAAAAAGAGAGAACAACCTTTATTAATAAAAATTTAAAAAAGTCAAAGTATGTCCTACTATTTAATTTTTGTATTTTCTCATTTTAA
This sequence comes from Khaya senegalensis, assembly GCA_032402905.1. Taxonomy (NCBI): domain Eukaryota; kingdom Viridiplantae; phylum Streptophyta; class Magnoliopsida; order Sapindales; family Meliaceae; genus Khaya; species Khaya senegalensis. Next base: position 2,344,058 of record CP135546.1, on the reverse strand, counting down.
GTGAAAATCACCTTGACTTTTTTACATTTTTATCAATAAGTGTGACTTCACCATCATAGCTGATACAGCGGAGCATTTCTAGCTAAGAAAAAATTTCTGTTAGAGAAATATTTTGAAAATCAAAATGCAAAAAATTTATACAAATATATCAAAGAAACCACATAAAAATGAAAATAAACTGCAAAATGTAGATAAAGATGGTCTGTTTGTGAACTCACAGAATTCCAGCTAGGTTTATCCGTGCTGCGGCGCCAACAAATAAGAATAAACAACATTAACAAAATGAAATTACCTCTATTGAAAAAAAAACAAAAGAATTGAGAATTCACAGGAGAGTAACTGATCAGAAATCTCGGTGCGAAACGTCTGTTCTCCAAGTGAAACACATGCAAGCCACTTGTCCTTGAACTTCATCTCCGCCTAAATTAAGATTATTTAACAAAATACCAAAAACCACAAAAACGAAAGAAACAATCATTTATCTACTGATCAAATTAGCCGAAAAATAAAATAAAATAAATTGATTACGCGAATCAGAGTGAGGAGAGCAATTCCAGCAAAATCCTCAACATTGAGGAATTTGTGCTGACGGTCAGAGGCAGAGCTCGAGTCATCGCCGCGACGGCCGTGATGATGTAGATGAAGCTTCTGCCGTAATCGAGTCATGCGCGAGACTTTCTCATCCGAAGGAGAATCTTTTGAGCTTCCATGTCCCATTCTCTCTTATTTTCTCTGTCGCAGGAGAAACAGACGGGTGAATTTTTTTTTTTTTGTTATAACTAAATTAAATGGAAATAATCATGCAGTATATAGGTTTGACATTCATTCTGGAAAGGATTATTTTTCCCTTCTCTACGAATATTCTAAGAATCGGCTGTCACTGTGAGTCCGTTCTATGGTTGTTGGCTGATCCATACTATCATATTGCGAGTGCGTTCCCTTCTGCGGATTGGCCATTTTCCTTTCCACGTGGCAAGATTAGATTGAGACTGTGCCACGTAGGCAAAACACTAAGGCAACTTTTGGTAATATTGCTTTTCTTTTAATACCCAAGACAATATTACTAATTACTTCATTGCTTACCGTCCAAATAAAAATAATAATAATAAAACAACGAAGAATAGCAGTATACTGTCTATTATATAATAAAAACTAGCTTTTCTTTCAATCAATCTTAACTTCCAACTTTCATCCTGTTTTAGTCAAACAGATTTGTATGAAATTAAAATACTCTAATACTCTTTTATTTTTCTTTTACTATCAAAATATATATTTGTTGATTCAAAATAAACACAATCTATTATCTCAAACAAAAGAAAGAAAAGCCCTAGAACCTATTATTCGATTCTTAAGAAAAAAAAATCTAGTGTAAAAGAAACCCTTAGCTGCGCTAGTATGTTTTTTTTGCTAGTGTGTTCTTAAATTCGCCAGTCAGCTTGTATAAACTACGAGGTGATTATGTCAACTCATATTCATGAGCCTTACTTGTTACCACACGTTAATTGATATTGAAGTCTCGTGCTACTATTTCATATAGTTGTAATCTGTCATAAAAGTTGTATAGAATTTCAACATCACCTTTATTGGTGTTAATACCTTATTTTCACTTACTAGATATTAGCAAATTTAGAGTACTTTGCTCCTTTACGTGACACTCCTTGGTTAAGACTTCTCAATACTTTTTTCTCAAGTTTTTTGCATACAAGATCAAAAGGTAAATGGTGTCGGTTCCCAGCAAGAACTCTCTAATGCTTAAGTTAAAAAAGTTTTTTTTTATGATATCAAAATATAGAAAGAATGTCAAAGTAAGATAGAGCTTGTCCCCTCTCTTAAGTTATTTGTACCTTTTATAAATGTTCATAAGTGGTTACTACATTCAATATAATTTATGAGCAATCATCATGCCGTTACTAAATAATGACTTTATATTAAATGGTCTATCTCCATGATTAATAGATCATTAAGCAATTACTTATGGTAATCAATTATTTACATTATAACACTTATTGTTAATAAAGGTACCTTTATATCTTGGTGTTTTATATAACTTCTCGATTTTTTTCTAGTCAAACAAGAGTCCCTTAGTTTCTATTTGAAGTATTTGACACTAAAAATTTATTGTCGAGTTCTTGATTTCTCTGATATTTTTGTTGTGGTTTACTGTAAATATACTTTGGTTGTATATGTCATCTTTGACATGACCGCTTGATCTTATAAGCTGAAAAATTTTAAATTTTCAAATGATAGCTATCTTCAAGGATTATGCCTGCATTTAATTCATGCCTTACAACTCATGTGAATGGCTTGTCAAACATCGCCTATAAATTGTCATCATTACTATGTTTTTCATAAAAGAAACGGAATCAATGATCAGATTTTAAATGTGCACAACTTTTGGTCATCTTCATTGCATCGCATGTACTCTATTGTATGGGAAGTTTAAGTAAATTCTTCCACTTGCCTATTTTAAGTTTTTGGCATCTTTTTGTCTTCTTTACACTCTTATTCTCAACGAGCAACAATTTTCTCCCAAAGTGAAGCATCTCAACCTAGATTCATATAAGTTTGTTCTTTGTGCTCTTGAAGTGACACTGTATTTCCATATTTGCATATCTACTCCCCTTTCTTTTAGGTTTATGAGTTTATGACTTATTGGTGTTTTTATGGGTTTTCTTTATGGTGCTTGCTCTAAAAACTTTTTCTAGATATGATGTATTTTTAGGTAGGAAAATTTGAATATGGTATATTGGCTTTTTTTTCTAAATCTTTGTTTCCTATATAAACTTAGTTAAAAACTATTTCTTAACCATCTCTCAGCTTATCTTTCTTCATTTTCTTCTATTTGATATAAAATGAAAAAAAAATGTTAGGATTTGATTTTCAGAATATATCCAAAAAATCTCCAAGTAGAGCAATAAGTGATGAATCTTCTATGGATTGGGGAGATTAAGATGATTTGGAGTTAGATATTCAATTAAACTTATTAAAAGTATATGAAAAAATTCCCTATAAAAAAAAAGGACATAAAACCACCAAAAAACTCAAAAAAAACTCGAAAAACCTATAAAAAGTGATAAAAACTTCAAGAGGTCGGGTAAAAGTACTAAGAAGTCAAGTATAAGAATAGAGGAAGGCAGAAATGTCACCAAAAAGGGTGAAAAAATGAGTTGTGAAGCTGGCTTGGGTTCTTGATTTAGCATTCCTCTTAAATTTATTCACCCTATCCATATTGAAAATGATAATGAATATAAAATTAATAAGATTCCTTCATCTATCACCTAAAATGATTTAAGCAAGATTAGAGATTGATATTCAATTTCCAAAAATATGCCAATGTGGTCAATAAAAAATGGAAATGGGTGAGTAAACTTAAGAAAGGTGAGATTGCCTTTTTACAAATACTATTTGACCTAAGACTTAAGTTTCCCGTTCAATCATTTTTTGTAAAGTTTCTTTGTCAAATAAACCTTGCTCTTTGTCAATCGAACTTAAATGCCTAACGTACAATAATCAGAACATATCTCTTGTAGAAGTAAGCTGGGCAAGGGGAGTCATCATTGCAGAAGTTTAAGAATTTATACCAACTAAAGAGCAATCCTAAGGATAACCTAAACTAGTACTACTTTATGGTTTTCAATAAAAGTCGACAACCTATTTTAGATAACTCTTTCTCTAATAAATTATAAAAGGATCAGTGGTTTTTCTGTACTTATAACTTTTATTACTCCACATTGATAAAATCTCTTTTTTCTTTATGGTTCACATTATTTTTGTAGAGCAATGGGTACAAATCAAGGAGTTACACCTAATTTAGGAAGGTAAAGTAAAGGTAACCTTAGCCATTAAATGTTCAAAGAGTGAACTTTTCCCCTAAGAATTTGAAGGACTCAATTGATTTATGACATCTTTAAAATTTTGAAGAAGAGCAATCACTAAAAATTAAAAATTTTTTAATCATTCAAAATTACGCATTTTGACCTTTTTTAAAAAAGAGATAATCTCCAAGCAAACCAAAAAGAAAGGGAAAAAACCAAATAAAGGTCTTAAAAAAGAGAAAAATTAAAAAAAAAATGATGATTTGTAAAGGTAGCTTTCTTGCTATGAAGGATAAGGGTCTTGCAAAAGATAAAGGGAAAGCTAAAGTTCTTAACATAATTGAGGTTAAGGAACCCCCTCTTTTTAGAATCTCTTCTAAAAAAGATGCTCCACTTTCTTAGTAATTAAAAAAAAAAAAGAAAATTTTCAACCATTTTTTAAGAAGGGTAATATCTTAATGGTTCAGATATAAAAGGAGTGAAAAGAGATTGCGTTAAACATCTCATCCCTTTGATTCAATCACTTGAATATTATGCCCTTAAAGTGTGATTGGATAAAACAAAAGACCTCTCCCCTTACCAAAGCTACCAAGCTATAGTAGAGTTGGTAACTAAGGTAATTTAGATTTTATCTAATTTTAAATACAAAGTATATTGTTGAATAACTTTCACTTGTCTTTATAAGTGCTTCATTTTTTATCTTAACACTACAAGCAAATAATTACTGCTATTAATAATGGGTTAAGGGCTCAAGAATTATAATTCAAGAATGAAGCATTGGAGGAAAAACTCTCTTGTCATGAGAAAAAAGTGTCATTTTTGGTAAAAAGACCTAAAACCTAAGATTTTTAATTGCCAAGGTAAAAATCATTAATGACCAAGTTGAAAGGGAGAAAATGAAAATGAAGCAAAAATTAATAGTGGCTTATAAGGATCTCATCAATACAAGAACATCCAAGAAAAAAGAAGTTGAAAAAATTCGATCCAAGGCTTCACTAAAACAGTTGGATTCTTCAAGCATCATTATCTCGAGATTGATATGAATAGGATGGATAAGATCTTTACACATTTTCTCTAACCCATTAAAGATGAAAGTAAAAAAGAAATTAAAGTTCCTGAGGTTAAGTCTACTAAAGAAAAAGAGAAAATTTTAGGTGTTTCCAATCCACCAGATTCAAAGTGTTAATACATGATTTTTGCTTATTAAATACCATAAGACCTTTAAGAACTTAAAATTAAAAATGCAGTAACCTTTTACATGATAATTTTGAATAGATTTAGTTTGTTTCATGATATTTCATCCATTTGCAATGCATTTGATAATTTTTTTTGATCAATCAAAAACATGTTCGTTTATGAACTTTTTGTGAAAATAAATCATTCACGTTTATTTAGGCTTTTTGCAAAATTTAATCATTCATGAAACATAAAACTTATTCGTTCATAGGTTTCTTGTTAAATTAGATTATTAACATGATATTACCTCATGAAACTTGTTTGCTCATAAAATTATTAATCATATTGATTTTCAATACCTTATTGGGATACTTGTTCACTTAACCATTTTAGATACTCTGAAAAGAAAGAAGATAGCAGGATATTAAAAGTATATAAAAATGAAGAATTTATTGATAGAACATTTTTAACATCTCAATGTGCCAGGATTTCTTGGTAATTCTTCCATTAGCATGAGCAAGTTAATGTGTCCCTTGTTTCACCATCATTATAATCGTATCTAGACCTTCATAATTTAGATTGAATGCTCCTTCTCCTTAATTTTTGGTATTTTGTGTAACTATTTTTAGAACAAGCTCCATTTTTAAGAACTTTTGAGTCCTCACATTTTTGTTATAATACCTGGCAATTTGCTATTGGTAAACTGCGATCCTTATTGAAACTTGTTCTCTTTTTTCTTCAACTAGATCCAAATGAACTAACATTGCTCCTAGATTTTTTTTCTTCATTACATGACAATACTCTATATGTTGGTTCTTTGATTTCTATTAATATCATCGCCTAACATCTAAATGCTAGCAAAAAAGGCATTTTTATTGTTGTTATTTTTGGTGTTGTTTTATATGCCTATAAGACCTTAAGTAATTGCTTCACCCAAGTTTCTTTACATTGCCCTAACTTTACCTTTAAGTTCTTTTTTTTTTTATTTTATTCACTACTTTTACTTGTTCATTTACCTTTGGATGTATTTAGGATGCAAACCTCAGGTTTATCTTTAAATTGTTGTATAGTTTTCGAAATTTCTTATTTTAAACTATTTGTCATTGTCGATAATTATCACCTAAGGTATCCTGTATTGACAAATTATATTTTTCCATAAAAAATCGATGATATGCTTCTCTATTGTTGTAGCCAATGCTTCTATTTATACCCACTTAGTAAAATAGTTGATGGCAACAATAGTGTATCTCATTTGTACTCGTCCCATTGGCAATGGCCCTATCATATCCAAACCCTATTAAGTAAATTGTCAAGGATTAAGAATACTTAAAACTTCTTTAAGTGGTTGATGAAAGATATTTTTGTGAATTTGACAATTCTCACATGTTGTTACTATTCTTTATGCATTTTAATGTATTGTTAGCTAGTGATGTCCCTATTTAAAAACCTTGAATGCCAAAAATTGCACGCTTGAGTAATTCCCACAAACACTGAGGTAAATCTCCTCTAAGAAATAAACAAACTCCATCTCATCTAAACATTTTAGATATGGCAGCGTATATCCTTTCCTGTATAACATTCCATTAATTATGGCATACTTGGCTACTTTATACTTCATTATATGAGCTATGTTTTTATTGTCAATTAGAACACCATTTTTAATATATGATTTTATTGGTTCCATCCATGAGTTTCTTTCTTCCATCCTATTAACTTCTCGCCTCTCATTCTCTCATTCAACGATTGACTTTTCTAAATATTCAATAAAAACATTTCTATGCAATTTTCCTTCAAACATTGAGGCTAGTTTGGCTAGAGAATCAGCTTGAGTATTCAATGCCCTAGGTACTTGCCTTGTAATTATTTCCTCAAATTGTCATTCTAACTCTTTCACTTTATCCATATACGTCTTCATTTTTTCTTCTCAAGCTTGAAATTGACCATTCACTTAACTTGCAACAAGCTGAGAATTACTAACTACTTGTATCTTTCTTACTCTAACTAATAATGCCATTTTCAATCTCACTAATTATGAAGATATACCTTAAAAGCCATTCATGTTATTAGCTTTAAGGATATATTGTCTTGTAGCTATATATATTATTAATAAAAAAATATTTTTATTTTATTATACATCTAAATAAAATATATTTGTGAATTGTTTAAATAATTTATTTAAATTATTAAATAATATTATTAAAGTCATTCCCTATATAAATGACATTGAATGGACATCAATATCGCATAATAAATTTACTGAATGTTTTCGGTAAATATCATGAGATATTATTAGTATGGGTAACAATAAAAGTTATGTTATTAGAATATTAGTATGGATTAATAGTTAGAGAATTTTTTTTGAATATAACTAATTAACGATAAATTATATGGTAATGTATGTAACCAATGGTTTATCATATAATTATACTAGTATACATTAAAATCCTCTAACCTAAAACATTATGATCGAATCTGATGTAGATGCACATGATTCATATAATATATAAATACGAGACTAATCTTGTGTTATATGTTAAAATTGATTTGGTCTTATTTTATTTACATGTGAAAACCAATGATAGTCAAGAAAGGATCCGTTCACACGATATATATAATATTAGAGTTTTCGCTAACTCAATTTAGATTTGATTTTTAAATGAATATTGATAAATAGACAATAAATTTTTAATTAAGTGAATTAAATGTTATACAAATGAGTATGTGATTACAAGATTAGTGCATATTAATTCATGGTTTGTATTTATATTAGTATAGAGTTTTAACACACTATAAACCCTTATTTGATTAAAATTATATAATGAAAGAATATTACCCATATAGTAAGTACAATTAAGATGAGGTTTAATAAAGTATTACTTTATTGTAGTTTAGAGGTTATGGTACATTACTAAATATTAACTATAATTGTTGAACTTTCAAACTATTCAAAATTCGAAAAAGTTGAAATAAGTTTACAACTGTTCGATAATGAATCTATATAGTTATACTAATACCTAAAGCGGTGAGAAATATTATAAAGAGAAAAAAATATTTTCAGCAAAAGGGCTAGTGCCTTCAAAATAATATAATGTCAAAATAAATATATATATATATATAACCATTATCTGTTTTTGCGGTTCTTTAATGTGTTTAAAAAATTTTCATAATTTTATATTTTTATATGATTTAATGTAAATTATATACCACTTTTAATAATATAGATTGTTTAAAAGTATAAATATAATTATCAATTATTGAATAATTACTATTAAAATTTTGAAAATATACTTAATTGTTTATTTAATGGTTAAATAAATATAATTACATATAAATTACAGGAACCAAAGTGCAATAAATGATAATTATTAGATAATTATTATTTTCTTTTTAATACATATTTGTCCATTAATATACTTAATGATTAATGTTGTAATTTTCGATAAAGATTTAAGTATAAAAGGGCAACCTTACCAATTTTTCACTTGATGAAAATGAAAAACCTAGTTTTTCTCTTAAAAAATTAGGCCAAGGCATTCTCTCCCCTTTAGTGGTGGAGATTGTAGAGATTTTACGTTTTTAATGTCTCACTCTATCAAGTAAACAAGGTAAGAAAAATGTTATTCATACATATATATAATATATATATTAATTTTTTCAAACATGAACAATTCATGTTATTGCAAATTTTGTAATTGTTGCTTGTTTAGGCCATAATCATTCTTTCACTAACAAACCATCATACTATACTTTGTTAGTATGAGCTGAAAACCAAATTTTAATGCGTAAACAATCTCATCCTTACTTAGACACATCTTTGTGTATTTGAAACTCCATCAATATATAACGTCCATCTCAATCTAATGTTTTCTTTTTTTCCTACCTTCATTATTGCTTCTATAGGTACTGATCTTTTAACAATGAAATCTGCTAAAGCCTGTGCCTTTATTGCTTTTCTTGGTTAAAACTCAATATCAAATTCACTTAGTTCAATCGTTTATTTTACTAACCGTGCTGAGAGGTCAAGCTTGTAAAGAATACGATATAAGCTTTTAAATAGTAGTTATTAAGGCTAAAGCCAACTTTTTTAGCTTAGTATATCTTTACTTAGTATCAAGTAACACTCTAGTCACATAATAGACTGACTTTAATTTTCTTCCTTTATCAACATTATACTAAGGGCATGTTTTGAGACTGCTAAATAAAGGAAGAGCTTGTTGCCCTTTTATGGCCATCTCAAGACTAGTACTCTAGTAAGGTAAGATTTTAGCTCTTAGAAGCTTCTTTCGTACTCGTCAGTCCATTTCGTGTTCTTTCCCTTTTTTAAGGCTTTAAAGAAATCAAAATACTTATCCATGGATTTTGAAATGAAATAATTTAAAAATGCCATTTTGCCAATCAACCTTTAGATATCTTTTACAATATTCAAAGACTTCATTTCTAGAATTACCTTTATCTTCTATAGATTTACTTCGATTCCTTACCTATTGACCATGAAATCGAGAAACTTGCCTAAATTGACCTCGAAAGCACATTTCTTCATATTCAACTTTATATGATATTTTCTCAAAAGATCGAATGTTTCTTTTAAATATTTAACATAATCTTCAAAATGTTTGATTTTGTAATCATGTCATCTACATAAACCTCCATTGTCTTCCTAATCAAAAGTTTGAAGACCTTATTTACTAGTCATTAGTAAATTGCACCACTATTCTTCAAATCGAAAGATATTAATTTATAACAATGCAAACCCTAATCCATAACAAAAACAATATTTTCTTAGTCAGCTTTATTCATCATAATTTGATTAGAACTTGACCATGCATCCATAAAACTCTAAAATTTTACAACTAACCGATTTGAGATAACCTTCGGATCTATCCCCATCATTTCACTGTAGGACAACCCATTCTTTAAAAAAGCTCAAAAATTTTACTTTATTGTCATCATTCAACTTTGAAACCATTTACATGACTCTGCTGGGATATTTTCCTCGTAACGACAAAAAAGGTAATTCCTCTACTAACTTTTCTTTTCAATTTTTTTCTTCACCCTTATTTCACATCATTCTTGTTCATTTCTCAGCTCTTTATTTTCTTTTGTTGAGATATAAAAGGCTTTCTTAACTACAACTATATAACAACTTCTAACTATTTTTTGATTCCTGTATACACAAATCCCCACTTCATCATAAATGAGAAATTTTAACTTCAAGTAATATATGGACATTACAACCTTTGAGCTTTACATTAACAATTTTTCTAGCAAAATATTATAAGGAATTGGTTGAATGAGTACCAGAAAATTAACCATTATAGTCTTTAAATATATATTTTCTCCAATCATCATTGGCAATCAGATTTTTCCAATAATATTACACACTTAGCACTGAATCCATATAAGAATATATGCACTTTTTTTCATTTTTACTTGTTTCATCCCTAAATCCTGCAATGTGCTTTTGAACAAAATATCAACTGAGCTCCCAAAATAATGAAAACCAAGTTAATAGATGCAAATTTCATCTTTATAATTATAATCAAAGCATCATCACGAGGATAAGAAACACTCCTTTCATCTTCTTCATTAAACATGATTGGGATACTATTTAATATTAGTTTTTATTTGTTTGTATCATAAAAACAAAATTGATCATAGTGATGAATTTTATCAAATATCGAGAATAATTTTTTTGTGCACTTTTTGAATTCCCTACCAAAGTTAATCCTCTAGAAATAATCATTATTCTTTGTTCTTCTAATTCCCTTGTTCTTCATTATTTTCTTTACTTTAATTTACAATATATTCTTTTCAGTAATTATTTTTTATCAACACTTTAATTTACTCTCTCGACTTCATGCAACTGTTAATACACACCCATGAATTTGATGAAATGAACAATACTTAATTTTAATTTTACCACTTATTGGTAAATTGAGCTATCTTGGTGTTATCAACATTTCTTTATTATTTATATTCTTATAAATTCTACTTAATGATGCATTCAACTTTGTAAATTCCTTCTTTCTTCAAATTTTTTCAATTCACCTTCCCCATTCTTCTAAAGTCAACTTTGTCTCCCTTTTCTAATCTCAAAATTCTTTTGATGACATCTAGTTGTATTTGTGTGACTCCCACCATGACTAATTATTAAATTAAAAATTATCCACCTGATATGGCCTAAACCTTGTGTTATTGGTATATATAAACCCTATCTTTTATGTTATCTCTAATCTTTTGTGTTTCTCTACTAATCTTTTGTGATTCTCTACTAATCTCTTTCTCCTCCCTTCGCTTTTCCACAGCTTCTTCCTTAGTTGCAATTACTTTCTTTATATTATGACACACAATGTCATATGAATTCATATGTTCCTACTGTACATCATACTAAAAGGTACACATTTTTACCCTTTTCTTAATCCTTCCAAAGTAACTAGGTTATTCTCTTAATTTGAAAACTTCAGAATGATACACCCATATAAATTCTCTCAAGCTCTCATTAGTTCCTTACTTCATTAACTTTAAGTTGTTTACATCTTTAAACAGCACACTTGCTCCTTAAAATTCTCTGGTCAATTCATGACATAATTGGCAAAAAGACTTGATACTTCCTTCAAAAAGATTTTTGTATCAAAGCCGTTCATGCCCCTTTAATGTTAATAAGAAGGGATGACATACCTCCGTTAATCTTTGTATATGCATTTTTTTTTTATACCAGTCCAAATGTTATGTTAAATATATTCATCAAAAGTATAATGCAATTTGTGGCATTTTGAATCTTTTTGATAATTGTAATCTCATGATGTCTTGACATAAAATAGCTTTTATTTAAAACTCATATTGTTTTTGTTAGCTCTTCGTTTTCTTTTCAACTCTTGTATCTCATATTTTAACCTTTTTAGCTTATCAAATAGTCCACCATATTTCGCTATTTTTGTTGTCCTTCATTTCCCTCCATTGGGCTACGATTTCATGCAACCTTCAAAGACCGTTCACTCTTATCAAGCCTCAATGTCCTCCTTCCATTGTGAACCTGCATTAAGAATTTTACTTACTTCCTTCTTCATCTCTAATCCTTTGTTTTCCTTTCTAAGTTATAGTTTATCTTCCATTTCGATTACCAACATCATTCCTTTAATTATCATTTACTTGCTCCTTATGTCACTCCTCACGCTTTACTTGTGAATAACCATCGCATACCCCATTTCTAGATTTTGCTATGGGCTTTTCTTTGAATTGCTTCACCATATTTTGCCACATTTTCTCATCATTTCTTTCATCATTTTAGTTTGCTCCATTTCACCTTGTGAACTTTAGATTTCCCTTTAACTTCAATATTAAAAATTGTTAACAAAGTTTAAAAGTCCAATTTATCTTTTTTGTATTCCATAAAGACATTCACCATAACTTCACAAAAATTTCAAAAGCAACTTTGTTAGCATTTCAACCTGACACATAATAAAAAATGAAGAATAAACACACTCAAATAAGAATCAATGAAGCAAATTAAGAAAACAATCAACTAAGCACACAAAGAACAATATACGTGTTCGATAATGTGCTTATATCCATAGATTGAAACATAAATAATAGCTCTTATTCAAGAAGATGAAGATTATAGTATTCAAGAAAAACTACAAGCTTTTTAATGAGTGTTTATATGCCAAAAATGGCTTCTTATATGCTTAAAAGAAGTGTCCACAAAGATGACCTGAACCTAACATGGAGCCCCATGTTTTTAGCATCTAAACTTAGAAAATAAATTAATAGCCAAAATAGATTTTGACTGAATTTTAATACACGATAGTATGATTATTAAAAATACGCTAATTAACTTCTAAAGTCATATGAATGCTTATAAATCTCTACCATTTTTATAATAAGTTCACTCATTGTGCATGCTTAACTCATTTCTTCACATCAAAAGTCACCAACATTAGCTAAGCTTAAACACAAGTTAAACTTAGCAATTGAAAAAACTTCAGTAAGTATATTTATAGGATTCACATCTATATAAATATTTTCCAATAAAACAACACCTTTTTCAATCTCATTTATAATGAAATAACTTCTTACATATTGAGAGATGAATAACATTTTTGTTATCACAGAAGATAGTTATAGCATGCTATCATTCCATAGTTCATTAACTAGCCCTTTTAGCCATAAAGATTCTTTTATAGATTATGTTGCTATTACAAACTTAGCCTCAGTTAAAAATATGCCACTATTGGCTATAAGGCTGATTTTTAGCTGATTACACTTTAATTTAATATGAACAAATAACAAATTGTAAACCTTATTTTGTACAAGTCTATTACAAAATTTTATGCTTGTGTTTTCCATAAACAAACCATGATTAATTATACCTTTAAGATGTTAAATATCTATTTGATAAAAATCTAAAGTAGGTTACTGGGATTATTTATATACATACTAATAACATTTACTATAAAAGTCAAATAAAGGCTAACTCGTACCATTGCATGCATCAAATTGCCTATAACTTATGCATAAGGCATATTCTTCATTTGAATTTCTCATCCTTTATCGATGGTGATTACAATGCTGCAAGTCTAAAATGTTCTACTAAAAGAGTTTGTACTGGTTTACAGTCACACATTTAAAAGCTATGTAAAACCTTATTAATATAAGTTTTCATATTTAGAAACATAAGCTTTTCATCACTTTTCCTTTTGATTTTCATACTAAGAATTGTCATTGTATCATCTAAGTCTTTTCTTTCAAATTTTATACTAAACTGGTCTTCAATCTATCAATTTCTGATCTTTTCCTATATGCTTGTAACATTTCATCTACATATAATAGAAGATATATAACTCTTTTTTTTAACTCAAATGCTTATATAACACATAGTTTTCATATTGACTTCTTAAATACTTATGTGTTGTCATAAACTCATTAAATATCTTATACCACTATTTAAGAGATTATTTCAAGTCGTAAAGAGACTTTTTCAATAAGACATATATGATCTTCTTTACCTTGTTTCTTGAAGTCTTTAGGTTGTTCTATGAATATCTATTTATCAAGCCTGCCATGAAGAAATGCAATTTTGACATCTATCTAATCCAATTTTGGATTTAGGACAATAAGTACAGCTCATATGCCCTTACAGAGCTAATTTCACCACTGATTAGGATACCTTATGGAAATTTGTCTCTTACTTTTGTAAAGAACTCTTAATTACTAACCTTGCCTTGTATCTAACTAAGTTAACCCTTAAGATGCCTTATTTCCTTTTGAAAATCCATTTGTAATTGACAATCTTTTTTTCATGTGGATTGGATCTAGTTTTTATATAAGATTATTATACAAGAATTCATTTCTTTAATCATTGCCTTCTTTTATAACATTCTATCTTTACTATTTACAACTTCATCATAGGTTCTAAGCTCATTAATGTTTAATTCTTTTACTATCATTAAAGCAAAAACTATAAGATCTGTATGTAATTCTTTTTGCAAAGTGTTATTTAAATGCAAAATGATCTTATGAAAGAGAAGCTTGAGACTCCACTTTTCTATTGAACTATTTATCTTTAGGTTCATTGTGTTTTTTTACTTCATTCTTCACTGATACCTTATCATACTTGCATGAAGATTTGTCCACATTAAAACTTTCATTTAAGCAAAGAAAAGCTTTTTCATTGTAGACTATAACTCTAATAATTAGGCATTTGATTGGTGTAACATCCCTATATTTAAAAACAATCACACAAGATAAAATTAAATTTTTTTTTTCCAAAGTATAAAGATATATTTGATAGACATTTTTGTTACGATAATAAAGATATAAACATTCACACATAACCATTAATTAAAACATAATTTATTTAAAAATAAAATATTCATCAATATCGATAGAGTGCGTACTAAAAGTTATGCACTGATATAATGAATAACCCAACGGTACACTAATATGGTATACCCAACACACATGCACACATTTATATCTAATTATCCAGTTACATACTACCTAAATATGCTACAAACTATGCTCATACCATTATTTTCATAATGAACAGTACTCAAATTTACTATTTGGCCATTTTTATAATTTTCTTCTATTTTACACATTCAAATCAATTTCTACTAATTTTATTTACTCCCTAACACACCTATACATATTAAAATATATCATAACACATTAAAATCAATCATTTGGAGGCTTAATAAATAGTACCTAAATTTATCATTTTGTCCTTTTTCAAATTTTCTTCCATTTTATACATTATCTTATACTCAATCTGATCAAAACACTATCTCAAATTCATTCCTACACAAATCAACTACCAATCACAAATTTCATAAAAGAAAATTACATGCCTTTACCTTCAAAGTATATCAAATACTTTAGTAAACCTTCTAACACTGTAAAACCACATAAATTACCATTTAAAACTATAAAACTACCTTTAAAATCACTTTTTAACAAATTCATAAATTAAAATTTAGTGAAATCAAGAACTTTTATTATTAAATTAAAACTCTCGACATATAAAATAATTTTTTCTTATACGATAACGCGTTTGCTCAGATAAATTGTGAAATTTTACTTGATTTTTTTTTAAAAAAATTTGAAAGAGAAAGGAAGGAATGACTCACAACAAGAGAGAAGGAAGAAGTTGATTTAAAAATTATACTCTTACCCAATAACTTTTCAAAATTTATATTTAACTCCCAAAAAAATTAGGAGACTATCCAAATTATTTTTATATTCTTTCACTTTAGTCAATCAATTTTAATTCTCACTATTTTTTTAAATTTTTTATGAAAAGATCATTTTACCCTTAATAAAAAAATTAGTCATTTTTCATCCTTTTTAGGATAATTCACATTCAAATTTGATTTCATTTTTTTCTACATCTTATTTATACTATTTAAAATATTTCTAATTGGCTAGTTTCTAACAAAATTCTTTTATTTTCTTGTGAAATGACCATTTCACCTTTTTTGACAAAATCATCATTTTTTGGGCAAAAATACCATTCTTACCATTCTACGGTTATTCAACTTATTTCTTCTCATAAAACTCTATTACAACACATACAAAAATTTTAGGTGATCAAATTTTGATAGAGTCCTCTCGATCTTTGACGTAATGATTATTTTATCATTTATGTTCCCGACTTCGCAAAAATATATCAAATATATTCCGAATTAAAATTAAACTTACCAATATGATATTTATGAAGTTCTAAGATTTTTTATGTGATTAAAATCTACTTTAACCACAATTTTGAGTAAAAAAACTATTTTGCCATACTTGACAGAATAACTCATTTACACGATTTTCACTCAATTTCCTTCCAACGAACTTCATAAAATATTTTCAAAGACAAAAAATAATAAAAATTAAGATTTACCTATATCTGAATGTGACAATTGGTTTGATGTTTATAAATTATATTTTATAGTTTTGACCCCATCCAGATAACTTATAAGGAAACATTGTACAATCCTAAGTTGAAGCTTACCTTGACTGATATATGCATAGGTAAGACATCCAAACATATTCAAATGTTCATAGTTTATTAGTTTCCACTCCACTTTTCCATAGATATCCCAAAATCTAAAGCATTAGATGGACTTCTGTTGATCAAATGGCTTATTGTATTGTTAGCTTTAACTTATAAAACCTTAGCTAGCTTTAAGTTAATCAACATGCACCTAGTCTTATGAAGTAAAATTATATTTATCCTTTCTACAAATTCATTTTGTTTTAGTGTATGCCTTATAGTTTTATGCCTTGCAAAACTAATCAATTTCTCTACAACAAAACTTTAGACCATTATCTATCCTTAGCCTTTTTATTTTCTTTCCTATATGAATTTCCATAAAGGTTTTTTATCCTTTAAACTTGCCAAAGACTTGATTTTTATGCTCGAGTATGTGAATTCAAATGTTCCTTAAATAATCATCAACCAAAAATAAGAAATACCTACCACCACTTAAGGATGAGACGTGGTAGGCCCTTATAGGTCAGAATGTATACAACCAAGAATTCCCTTTAAGCTATGTTTCCTTTATTGAAATTGAATTTTGTTACTTTCTCGAGGATACATTTCACATAAATCAAGTGACTTAATCATTTCATTTTTTTAAAAACCTTTATTATTTATTTCTCTTAACTTCTACTCACTCATATGGCCTAATCTTAAATGCTATAACTTGATTTTGTTCAATTTTAATTTATATGATATAATAACACTCCCTACTATTGTTGTTGCTATCAACACATATAGCCCATTTTCCCTCTTCCCTTTCATCAAGATCATGGTTCCATTCAAAACTTTCATATTTTTATTCTTAGCTTTGAAGCTACAATTATTATTATCTAACAATCCCAAAGAAATCAAGTTTCATTTGAAATACGGTGTATATATATAACTTGATGAAGAGTTTTAAAGATTCCATCATACATTCCAATATTAATGGTACGAATATCAATAATGGTGCAAGTATTATTGTTTCTCATTAGTTGCTTTCCTCTATTACTTTATAAAAATTAAAGAGAATTTTATAGAGGCACATGTTAATTAAACAACATGAGCTTAAAGCCATTAACTTATTAGATTATTATCCAATATAATGAGAAGATTTGTCATGATAGTCTTTTCATAGAATGTTTCTATTAGTATATGCTTTAAATCTAATAGCTTTTTAGATGTTTGACACATTTGTATTATGACATTTGATTTATATATATTATTTAATTATTTCATTATTACATATCTGTGTATTTAATAAATGTAATAATGTCCTTAAAATAATAAGTTCAATTAATTGGATACTATTCATAAACGTCTCTAGTCAAGTATTATTGTGAATAGAGTAACAATAATGCATAGAGACCAATTTATATAGTGAATGATAACAATTTGTGTATATTATAATATGATATATCAAATCAATAAATGCGTATAAATTAGTGAATTAATGTACTGGACCGACCTATCATGAGAACACTATATGAATTATTATATAAGTATCATAAATGATTTTCATAGTGATATTGGCGTATATAATATTTGAACTTACAATTACTATAGTTTCTAACATAGAAAATGATACATTTTGATATTTTTAAACATCATTTGTAATAAGATATACTACAAAAAAAATCAAATATGTCATAACTCATATAGTGGAATGTGTATGATCAAAATAAGATTTGTCCCTCTTATGTAATGAAAGTGATATCTTGAACCCTTTAATTGAATGAGATTTTGAAAAATATATAACTATACTTAAATAAGTCAATAGGTGATATTGACTTCATTTAATAGAATAAGTCTACTTAAAATATTATATAAATATAAAATTAAACCATACGAGTATAACAAATTCTATATCTCATGTTCAATTAAGATATTTAAGATAAATAGGTTAAATTACATGATAATATTAATTACAGATAAGGTGATGTCAAACATTAATATTCTCGTCATTTAAGTAGTCATGATGTATTGTTAGACACCGCTTATTACTTGTAACACTAAAATTAAATTTTAATATTACTACCAACGTTACAAGAATCTACTAGGTCTCACATTAAGATAGACAATAATACATATATATATATATATATATGGAGAATCTTAAATCAGTTTAAAATTTGTTAAGTTATTTAAGTATTAATTTAGACTAATCTTATTATATAAAAATTAGACTAAATTTTATTAGTAGATTAGTCATTTATAAAAAAAGTCTAATCAAATGGGTTAAATCTAAATTAAACACCTAAAATAATAATATAAATATGTAATATTTATATCTTAAATGGAGTCTAGGGTTTGTTTCTTCATCCTTATTCTTGAGAAGAGAAAAAAGTATAAAATATCGCATACTTAAATCATAAGAGTTAGTATTTCAAATTAAATCTCTAATTACACGGATACCATAAAAACGTAGAGGCAATTGATTTGTATTTGTGGTTTGACAAAATCGTCTAACTAAAGGTATGTATGTTTTTTTTTTTTTTTTTTTTTTTTTTTTTTTTTTTTTTTTTGCTATGTATATGTACTAATTTGCTTACAAACATGCATAGTTTTCGAAAGTCATTTCATAGAGGAAAATGGTGTAGGTAGAAAAATCAAGGTTTCAAAAGAGTCTGAAGAGCTTAATGTTGATTGACCTTAGATATATGAACCTATTAATATAGATGAACATGTTCATTTTGATCCTTGGTCTTCTGTAAACTAACCTCTATATAGATATACTAAGATATTGCATGCTCTACAAAGATATTTCTTTCTTTCTAATAATAATTTTGTATCATTTGTGATAGAAGAAAATGAACAAAGAGACGATCTTAGAACTTATGAAGAGGCAATATTAGATATTGATTTTAAAAGATGGCTTGAAGGCATGAAATTCGAAATGGACTATATGTATGCCAACCTATTGTGGTCACTTGTTTATCCACAAAAAAGAATTGTTCTTATTAGTTATAAATGGATTTACTAAAAAAAAAACATCAAAGATGGAAAACTTGAGACTTATAAAGTAAGGTTCGTGATGATGACAAGTTATACTCAAAAACAAGATATTGATTATGAGAAAACCTTTTTACTAGTAGCCATGCTAAAGTCCATTCAGATATTATTTGCTATTGCAGCTTATTATGACTATGAGATATGGCAAATAGATGTAAAGATAATCTTCCTTAATGGTTTTATTAAAGAAGATATATATATACACAACAATTTACGATATTTGTTTCTAAAGATAGTCATAAAGTATGTAAGCTACATAGATCCATATATGGATTAAAGCAAGCTTCCAAAAATTGAAACATATGATTAGATGATGCAGTCAAATTGTTTGGCTTCATTAAGAATATTAATAAATCTTATGTTTACAAAAAAAAAAATTAATAGTGCCATCACATCTGTTGTATTGTATGTAGATAACATACTTCTCATTGAAAATGATGTGGGCATGTTAACTAAGGCTAAATTGTGGTTATCTAAAGTGTTCTCCATGAAAGATTTGGGAGACGCAACTTACATTTTGGGTATTGGTCACTATAAGAATAAAGTAAAATAAATAATAAGTCTTTCCTAATATCATTACATAGAAAAATTATTGAAAATGTTCAGTATGGATGACTTTAAGAAAGGTTTCTGACCTTGCAGTCATGGTGTTAATCTTTCAAAATATATTAAACTTAAGACTGAAATTAAGTAAGAGCGTATAAAGAAGATTCTTTATGCTTCAACAATAAGTAGTCTTATGCATGCCATGTTATATACTAAACTTGATATATCATATACTGTATGTATACAAGCAAATATTTGGCAAATTTAGGAGAACAATAATAGCCTTTGGTTAAAACAATCCTTAAATACTTAAGAAGGACTAAGGATTTAGTGTTGACCTATGAGGGTGGTGAATTAAAACGTGATGATTACATTGATTCTAACTTTTAGTTAGATATAAATGATAGAAAGTTTGTCACTACATTTATTTTCATTTGTAATAGAGGAGCTATTAGTTGGAAAAATTCTAGGTAGACTATAACAGCTAACTCCACAACAAAAATTGAATATATCCCCGCTTCTGAAGCTGCCAAAGAGGCTATCTAGATCTATAAGTTTGTGAGTGAACTTATAATGGATTCTTCCATTCTTGATCCAATATCTTTGTACTATGATAACAATTAAGCTATAGTGCAAGCAAAGGAACCTAGGTCTCATTAAATATTTAAGCATATTCAATGAAACTATCACTTGAACAGAGAGTTTATTGATAATGAACAGCTGACCATGCAGAAGATTCTATCAATAGATAATGTGGCGTATCTATTAATTAAGCATGTAACACAATAAGAAATGAATCACCATGTTGAGTACAATAGTGCAAGCAAGAGTTTGATGGAAATATACTTTAAAACCAGTCATGTCATTTACGAAAATCATTCCTTTGTATATATATTTTTGTAATTAATTGTAAAAATATTTATAATTAATAAGATGATAATTATTTTAGTTTGCAGTTATTCAATTATTATTTTTAATTATATGCAAAATAAAATCTTGTAATGTATTATGTGTTAAGACTCTATATGCAAGGAGTTATAGATATAAGTATAGAGTCACTGATTTAAATACATTCGAATTTGTTTTTGGTGAAAATGATGTCATTAAGGACGGTGATATTGCATGACTGGCCTATTCGGTTGTTCCCAATGATTAGTATATGATACTAATAGTTGGACAACAAATCTCATGTACCAAGAACATGAACGTGAGTAATAAGTTAAAAAACATGTTATTGAACGTGTCCAAATGTGATGAAACACATGGGTGATTATCCATGGTCAATGATTCATCACACAGCCGTACTATTATACCATTAGTCCTTTGACTTGAAATATTATGACTATCATTTGTACTAAGGCACATTGTTCATTTGTGTATATTGCACTAGGATAGCCACGCATAGTGAAAAAAACTTGATGACAATATGTTCTTATTAGACAATTGAGCTTAAGATTCTAGGTAGGAATATCATACACAGAAATAGAATCCCTAGTCAGAGTATTTAATATCCCAAAATGAATTTTGTAAATATACAAAATTTGTACATAATTAAGTTCCTAACTCTATGATTGAGTTAAGGGTTTGACGATTCTATAACCTGCATTCTATTAGTAGCCAATAACAGAAGAACTCTACTATACACAAGTACGACTATATGAGTTTTTTCAGAAATATATTATTTGTGTTCTAGGGATCATAATATCTTACTAAAGGTCATTCATGATCATTAGAATCTTCTAATACAATGAGTTATATCAAAGTAATACAAAAGAGTTCATATTGGGTCATGTCTAGTTCATGATAAATTTAGGAGGTCACATGTAATAACCGATTAGTGATGATAAATAAATAAATATCATTAAATTAATTAATGACATTTAGTATTAATAAATACTAAATTACACTGATAAATTGATAAGAAGGTAATTTTATTCTTTCAATGTAAAAAATAAATTTTTCGACAATGACACACTAGCATCCGCTAGCTGGACAAATGTTTTGGTAATTTATTAATATTGTTAATGTAATTTATGGACATATAGGAGACCGATTTATATATTGTTTGATTTACGTATTAATAAAATAAATTAGTTTATTTATTAATATTTAATAATATTATTATAAATCAAATTAATACTTGTTTGACAAGTGGCATCATAAGATGAATCAAATGCTTGAATTTAATACATTCTTACTTGACAAATGGTGAAATCAAATATAGCCAAGTGTCAAATCTTTCTCATATTTATCCATTATAATGCAAATCAAGGATGTGGATTAAGACACTTAATATTTATGAATTAAATATTTTAAAATATTTAATTGAATATTTGTTTAATAAGTGGCATAATATAAAATGACCTAGTATCAAAATCAAATTAATATTTATCCATAATAATGAAAATCAATGGCACAGATTTTGACATCTATGTTTTTATTTTATTATTAATATTTATTATTGCTTAATTATTAAGTAAATTGATAAATTAAAAATTTTAATAAATGAATTAAATTTCATGGATTATGAAATCCATCATTGAAATTTTGCCATGCTTACTTTCATTAATGTATATTGATACATGCGTAACTATAAACACAAATTTGAAACATAAATTAAAATAGAGAGAATGGAAGCATCCGACCACCATATTTGAGAGAGGGAAAAAAAAATTCCTTAACATTTTCTAAGAAAAAAAGAAGAAAGAAAATAAGAAAGAAAAAAGAAAAATTATTTTCTCTAATATTTTCTTAATTCTTAATAATTATGAATAGTTTTCTAATTATAAAAAATTTGTTTAAGGCTTGTTAAAGCCTATAATAGTTGTATTATAAATTTAAATCAAGTATTTCAATATTTTAACCAAAAAAATGGTCAAAAATCGGCATGTGAGTATACTTAAAGGTAACTGGAGATAATTTGCTAATTCGAATAAACTATAAGGGTATAATTCTTATATTCTTGTGTTATATTTATTTAAAATTTGCATAATACAATTAAAAATTACTTAAAAATTTTCCACGCAACTATATAATGGTTGTAATTTTTGGCACTAGAAATTAGATTTCTAACAATTGGCATATGCAAATAATCATTATGAGTTTGTTATTGATTCTCATTACTAGTTATTTTAATTATAATTTTTATTTTTAATTGTTTCAAAGTTTAATTATAAGCCTTATATAAAGGAATTTAGACAAATTATAAAAAGAAATTAAATTAAATTTTACTCCATTAAAATTGTAAAAATTACTTTTTTTTCTTTAATTTTTTATAGAATTTTATGAACTAATGAAAATTTTCTCACAGTATTCAAATCTTTTTCAACATACTTTTGGTTTGTAATTAGTAAATTATTAAGTTAAGATTTTTACTGTCGATTCTTAATTCTTTTAATCATTAGGTCAAAATTCTTTAATTTAAATTTTAACTTTTTAGAATTTGAATTTCAATTCAAATTGTTAGGTTTCAAGACTTCTTCTTAGAGTTTTAAGACTAATTCTTGGGATTTACATTAATATCTCCCATACTCAAAACAATAGTACTATATACTCTTCTAAGTAAATCTCTCTTCTTTTTCTTACTCATCATTGCAAAAAGATTCTTCTTCCTTTTAGAGCCTCATTGAGTCTTTGATGAACTAATAAAACTCTCATTTTTAAGTTCCATATATTGAAATATATTTTAGTTTTGAGCCTTTCAATATCAAATTTTAATGAAGTCATAGCTTTTTAATAATTATTGCTTTGATACCAATTTGTTAGGATTTTAACCTCATACACAATCAAGAATGATAAATGAAAACAATTGAATGACAATCAATGAAACTAAATTAAAAAAACAATCAACCAAACACACAAAGAACAATATACGTGCTTCAATAATGTGCCTACATCTAGGGACCAACACATAAGGAATAATGCTTGTTTAAGAAAATAAAGATTATAGTATTCAAGAGGTAACTATAAGCTTTCTAATGAGTAAGTACCTACAAAGATGAATTAAAACCCAACATAAAACCCCGTTAATCCAAAAACTAAATTAACAACTATAACAGATTCTAACTAAATTTTAATACACGTTAGGACAATTACTAAATGCACCTTAGTTATATTCTAAGGACATAACAATGCATACAAAATTAAAGAAAGATTAAAATGTAAAGAACAAAAAAAATTTATATGAATTCACCATAGCAATTAGAAGAATTATTGCTTTAGCCAATATTTGCAATAATCAAGACTATTCTTTTACTCATCTCATGTTTACTATTAAATCTTAGCCATCATTGTAGTCATCCAACTCATAGAAATGTAAAATGAGTTTGTAAAGTCTCGCATGAGCAACTATCAATGAGTCAGGCTTCTTTGGGATTTAAACCACGACATTACTAGAAATAACTCTTCACAGTTTCGTATCAATGATTTTGAAAATTTTGTAAGTGTATTTTGATGAATTAGAAGAATTATATTTGAAAAAAAAAAATGGAACTCCTTGTTGACATAAAAAATTGAATAACTTTATATTTAATCAATACTTTACGATATTTCTTCATATCTTCAATAATTGAATTATAAGTGTTGTAAACAAAGATGGTTATAAGATAGTTATGGTGACATGTAGAATTTTTATATTAAAAGACATTTTTGACTCTAAGACAACATTGATAAAGCTAAGGAAACAAAAACAATTTTGATGCGAATAACAATGTCAATAAAATTAACGAAGATATTACTGATCCATTTATAGTAACTTCAATTTATTCACATTGAATAGTTTATTTAAATTAACTAGAAAAATTTGTTTTTTTTTTTTTTTTTAATCTTTAAAAGCAACATAGAGTAATATTCGATCCAAGCTCATATTATTTCTCTTAATTTAATGAAAATGATCATTGAAAGATTTTTCAATAAGTGGGAGAATATGTTATGAAATCTTTCGTCACTAATAAAGGTTCATTAATTGCATCATAATGATATTTTAAAATCGAACTAATGTAAATTTAGATTTTTTTAAAGAAGAGCTTCACTTTTCTTAAAACTATTTACAAGTTAAAAATGTTAGAAAGTAGAGAAGAGTGAGACATTACATATAATGTATAAAATAGAAATCAAACCCATAAAACTAAAAGCGATCAAAGAGGTATGAAAAAAAGTCAGAAAGAACTACATTTGAAAAGACCAATTCAAAGTAGCAAAATTAAGCTACATGTTATCCTAGTTTACTAAATAGCAGAAAGTGTTTTTATAAGACTAATAGAAGAGATTGATTCTTTATCATTATGTTATTGACAAAAATGAATAGTTATTGTTGTCTTACTTGAGAGATTGTGGTAAACAAGACAAATTAGCCATCTAATCTACCACCAATATAGTGAGGAGAGTTTAGGCTTTAAAGCCATCAAAATTTCTATAATTCCTATGCCTTTTCACCAAGCTTAAAGTTACATAGTTAAGGCATAATTTTATGATGAATTCACAATTAGAGAAGAAGAAATATTGATAAAACCTTTAGGACCCTATACCAAAGTAGGTTAAACTCTTGAATTTTACATAAGCATGATTAAGGTACGGTTCTAAGCAGAAGAATAAGACTTGGCATATAATTTATATTTAATACAAAAAGGTTTTACATGTGTTATCTAAGAATGACATGTACTTTTGCATGACTTAAATAAATAGTTAGCTATTTAGCAAGTTCATTAGTGAAGGCCCTTATGTCTTCTCAAGAGCGATTTACCTAATCATTGATGGAGAAAAGGAAGGGATGATAGTCAGTTATGCTAAAGCATATAAGCTTTATAAATATTATTTTTGAAACTCTCAAACGGTTACATTAAGGTTGTCTTATTTACCTTACTTAATATATGACATTCTGTTTGTTGTATCTAAGGAAATTATGTATTTACTGTCATAGACTTGCCATGATCTTTTAATACATTCATTGTCCTAGCCATAGAAAAATCCCTAGCTAAAGTCCCTTGTAGAGTCACCAAAATATTATGGGTTTAAAGCAAAACCATTACATGGTAGATTATAACCGAATTCTCAAGAATGTTGAAAGGGTACAATAAAAGTGTGTGCTATAGTTACAAATGAATTGCAAGCAACATTATCCTTTTTCTACGAATGAGAATTAGGCACACATCTCTGTGACTTAGAAAAGTGATTTGAAACTATACATATCTTAGTGATGGATTGGAATTGCCTTTTAAAATAGCAAAAGACTTGAATCTTCAATATCATATGAAAGCAAGTTTTAGGTCTAAATAATAGTTATCAAGAAACTTAAGGGAGGTTGTTTAAGCATTTGGCCACTTGTTCTAAGCTAGATATGTAACCGAACAATAGTTTATACAATGATGATCTCATAATTACAATATTCATATTTAACTAGCAAATTTTAGACCTTTTAGTGTTAATGTGGTTTTAGGGACAGTGTGTATCTTATGGTAGAGCTAAAACATTAATGAGATTGTAGAATTCTTAACACTATAAGGAAAGACTAACATTTTGGAAGAAATCCCTAATATGTTCTTAACATGAAGAAATGGATCATGAAAGAGCTATATTATTTAGAAAGAGGTAAAGGTAGCTAAGGTTCCTTTATACTACTAATGAGAATTAGCAACAATAACCTCACAAGGATTCGCTACATATGTTAATTGGGCCAATTATAAGAGTAAGAATAAAAAAGATCTAAACACTTAATGGATTGATTCAAGAAATGTGAGTTGAACAAAATTTGAAATCAACAACAAGAATAGAATCAAACATGAAATTGAGTTTAAAAAAGTTTCAAAAGTTTGTCAATGTAATGCAATCATGTAAAGATGATGCATAACATGTTTGGGATATGTTTTGTAATGTTTTAATTGAATTTTTGTGTTATTTTCTTTTCCTAATGTACTTAGAAATATTATATAAGCATATATTTTAATTAATTTTTTTTTATTATTTTAGAACTTTTATTTCTAATTATTTTAAGATTTTAATCATCAGATTACCTTAATTTTGTTGAAATGATTGGTTGTAGTCTTTTTTACTCCTATCAAATTAGCACACATATTTACGGGCACATTCCTTAATGACTATGTGAAGTTTAACCTTTTAAGAGAAAACACTTTATTTTCTTTTTTGTTAAAAAGAACATACACTTTTTCTATTATATTTTAAAGATATGTACTAATTTAAGGTTCTTGAGTTATTTTAAAGATATGTATTAATTTAAGGTTCTTGAGTTTGACTTAAGCTAGCAAAGATAATCTAGATCCATGGGTTTCCTACCTCTAACTCAAGAAGCCTAAACATAATCATCTTATACTTATTTAGTTTTCTCAATTGGTCATAAACTATACCATTAAAAGTAACAGTTGCACTATAGTAATTTCATGTTTCTTCATTAAAATTAAATTTGAACTTTAACTTAGATCAATAATAACTATTTAATTGATTCTCCATTTAACACAGATAATAAAAATTACACTCAAAGTAAATGTCATATTTATTTAATTACTTTTTTATCGTACCTTATTGAATACTCTAATGATCATTTTTATTATGTCTATACTTAGAAATGAATTTACAAATAATTAAAACTTGCGCATCTTGCATAAAATATATATAATGCCATCCTAAGATTTACGGATGTTTTACCGGTGGCACTGTACTCGTGTGGATATCTGGAAGTGTGTGAATGCTTGCATCATATATGACCGCATGCTTCCATAAGCAGCCACCCAAAAAAAATTATTGATTCTTAGCTTCGTGACACAAGACAACTACCAAGTGCAAAAGCAAGTAGCTAGGAAAAGCTAAATTGGCTATGACAAAACAATGAAGAGAAGGCTGGAATCGACTGGCCGGCAATCTTACGAGTGCTTTTTGGGCTCCACCTCAACTCACGTTTATGTTGACCCTTTCTCTGTCAATAATCTCTGCATTGCACGTGAGAATCTCAAAAATGGGTGAGAAAAACAAAACCTGTCCTCGTGAATGCAATTTTTGTGCAACTTGAGCTCCATTGTTACAGGTGTAATTTCTTTGGTCTACATATTGCATCATGGTTTCCTGTAATCTAATGCAACTGAACATTTTCCTGGTTATTTGGTCCCACCACTTATGCATACATGTGTAAACTATTTGGCGTCTTATGCAAGCAAATTTTATGTTTTTAAATGGAACAAAAAAATAATTTCGCAACAAACTACACGCCATTCAAAGTGCTGTAGAATTTTGGCACGAAAATATATATATTTTTTCACTTGGAACTTGCAGCATATATATATATATATATATGTGACTACTGTAGAAACAATACAATAGCGGCTTCTACATTTGAATAAACTCTTTTAATGGACCAAATAAGATAAATCAATTCTGTCGGATTATCTAATTTGGCAAACTAATTTCATCGAAATCATCTAAAGACAAGAAAACTTCATCCAAGCAAGAGAGTTCTGTCCCATCATCTTCGCCATCACAACTACGTTCATAAACTCGACAGATTACCCATTTACTGTAATCCTGAAATATATTGTGAAATCAACAATATAATTTAGGCAGAAATTGATAGATAGATAGCCTATTTCAGATTAATTAAAAAGATTTTATTACTTACTGTTTTTGAATTTCCTCTTCGTTTAGAAGCCCTACTACTACTATTGCTGCTGCTGCTGCTACTAGCGGAACCGGATGCAGTATCGGAAAGACGATATTCCTGCATCATCCAATTAGTTTTTACACCAGCCGGAGATTCTCCAAGCTGGAAAACAAAATATTTCTTCATCCCAACTTTCTTGTTTGCGCTTGTAAACACTGGCTCTTCAACTCCCATTGGTTTCCAATACCCATTGCCCGTCGTCCTATTTTGTGTTTTTCGACTATAGAAGTACCATTGGTTACCTTCAGCCAAAGCTTTACCTGTAGTAGTAAGCCATCCTAAATTTGTTAGCATGCATATATATATATATATATTGCGACGAAGTAAATAATCGAGAAAAATTCAGAAATGAGTAAGTAAGATATATAACCATTAAGTTGCCATGGATCATATGGATAGAGATCGAGATCAGGGATTACATCAGGATGGCAAGGTAAGAGAGCTGCCTTGCGTTGAAGAAAATGAACGAGAAGTTCTTCGTCAGTTGGACAAAATCTGAAACCAGGTGGTAGATTAACATTAACATTGTTTTCTCCCATGTTAAATATTGAGGAAGAAGAAGAGAATAGTGATATGGAAGGGTTTGGATGCAGCTGATATTTATAATGTAACGAAGAAGAGAGAAGAGAGAGAGTGTGTGTATGTGACGTGAAAAAGAAGATGGTGTTGATCACAATTCAGAGTTGGAGAATTGGATTTGAGTTTGATATTTAAGTGAAGCAAGGCGGCAAATAACGGAATCGTGTTTGGATACCTGCAAGTAACGGTATCTGTTAGTGTTGGAGGGAACTGGAGAGTCAGAATCAGTATAGTTTAATTGTGCGAAATTAAATCTATTTATTTATTTATTTTCTTAAAAGAAAAAATGGTTCATCTTCTTCATCATCACACTTCATGCTTGTATCATGCAGCTGCTGTCATCCACGTGGCATACATGAATATGGGTTTGGTCGTGGTCCATAAAACGATTAGGTGGTGGCCCACTTCTAGGATTACCGTGTGCCTATACACCACTAATAACAAATAACAATTATTATTATTATATATTTCCATAGCAAAAGTTAGGAGAATTGAGATCTGGTAGAAAAGCATTGAAGGTAGTATTATTCTTTTGAATAAGAGGATTACAACTGATTTTCATGGGTCAGCAGTCACTGCGGAATTAAACAATGATTTTTAATAGCCCCACCCTTAGGAAGCATATAAAATATAATTAACTGATTATTATTAATTCTTATAAAAGAAAACAAAATATAATACACACACACATATATAAATATATATATATATATATATATATATAAAGCTAACTAGCTAGCCAGTACTACTTTGCTTATGAATTTTCCAAGTAAATGATCATTTTATTGCTTTATCTACTGGTTTCCATCCTCTGTCACATTTTACTTCTCCACTTGCACGTGAAACATTCATTTGAGATGGTGACTAAAAATGAGTTGACTCACTGAACCAATCCAACTCACCCAAAGTGAATCACTATGCTCTTCGCTTTCAAGTTTCCAAATTGATTTTAACGTAATCCTACATACATATATATCTCAAGATTTATTCCAATCCGATTCGTACGGGAAATGAAATATTGATTGAGATATTTAGTTAAAAAATATATATTAGTGGGATAAACATACTATATTACTGGTTACTTTTTACTATTGAGGCAAAAAAAGGACCATCTACATTAAACCTGAAATTCAACAGGTCATCGTCTATATAAAAAAAAAAAAAAAAAAAATTCATTTTGATTAAATTATTTATCACAACTTGTTTGTTGGTTTTAGATTAAAAGTAAAAGTAGGGGGGTGTTCAGAAGATCGAATTCAATGAATTTGATTCATATATGTATCTATCTATATATATATAAATTTTAACTTTTTCAATATGATACAATTTATTTTATATCAAAATCTATTTTGAATTCAATATGATGTAAATTATAGTAAAAAACAACATTCAATCTATTTATATAAATACACAAGCTAAAAATAAAATAATACAAAAATATAATAATTAAAAAAAATTAATATGCAAGTATTTGTAATTGATTTTATTAGAAGAATACATGAAAATTTTTTAAAAAAATGAAAAAAAAACTAATTAAATAAAATAAGATAAGGTTGAAAGTCTTAGTGACAAATGTATTATTTTTATAAATTTAATTATTATCAATTTATTAAAATATTTATCAAATCTACTTATAAAATAATAATTTTTTTAAAAAATATTATTATATTATATTTTGTAGATTGGAACAGATTGTAACAAATTTGAAATGTAAATTTGCAGTTCAATCTACTAATAACAGATTTATAGTTTCAATCTGCTGTAATTAATCAAATATAATAAAAAGATAAAATCCAAGAAATCCTTTAAATTTGTCATAGTATCAACTTATTCTAGCATAAATCCTTAAATTAGAGCGTTTTACTTTTGTTGAACACAGAAAGGACATAGAGACATTAATTGAAAGTACCGAAATCACATTATTAGACAAATTTTAAGGTAGATCTTAAACCTGATATGTAAGTTCAAGTTGCTCGACATGTTTTAATAGCTAAATATTAAGTCCAAGTAGTCCATAGGTCCCTTCCATGTAATTGAGAGTATATGACGGTAAACGTGACATATACTAACGAGACAAAAATATTGGATGATATGTATTGTCGTCTGAAGTTGAAAAATGATTGTCTTGAGATAGTTAAAATGTTTGGTCAACTTTATATGATCCAAGTCCCATACTCACAAAATCATGGATTTTAAGCACAAATGAGATGAAAAATATTTTTCTAAAAGGAAAAGAAACCAAATTCTAATTAAAAGAAAAAAAATTAATTCTGAAAATTAAAGAGGAATAAGACTAAGATTACTTATTACATAACCGCCATAAACTAAATAATTTCGCTGGTGATTGCATTGGGTCAAAAATATACAACCCAACTCCATATTTTTCTATTATATTTATATTATTGACTCTTTTTCTAGTTGTATCCCATCTTATGTAGACTATAAACACAAGAGCTACAAACCACGTAGCTAGAGATTAAGGAACCTATGTGGACTATTATTGGGTAACTTCAATAACGAAATGAATTATAGGGGTAACAACTTTAAAGTTAAGGCAACAGACAGACAAAAGAAGGTTTTTTTTATTTTATTTTATTTTATTTTTTTGTCAGTGCACTACCAAGAAATAATGGAAATAGTAGTTAGAGGTCTCAAAGCAATGGCCATTTGTGGTGCAAAAGGTAGCTTTTTCTTTTATAAGTGTTGCATATTACCTGAACTCATTGTTGGTGTGGCAATTATAAATTATGTAAAGTCTTTATTTTCAGTGTGGCAATTTTTTAAGTTTGGTATTATTATTATTGTTCATTATTCTATATGATATAAGAGAAAACTTTGAAAGTACTTCTGAGTATAGTAGTCTTCATATTTATGTGAATAAATATTTGTATATATAGAAGGATTCAACATTGATCAGGGTGAGCATGTAACTTAGAATAAGTGTTTATTTTTTTTTTAAAAGAAATTATATACCTCACTTGTACTTACCTCACATATGGTATATTATTGACAGGTGATATTAGCTCATTTAGTGATAAGTAATATGTAAAATTCTACTAAAAAATAATTGAAAGGAGATATTCCTAAAAAAAATTTAAAAAATCTTATACAATATTTAAATGTTACAAAATTTTTAAAATGAGCATGATTTCATATCATGCCATATCATATGCATGCATTATATATAAGTGTATTATATATAAATATGTATATGCTTTATATATATGAAAAACTAATATACTTACTGAGTTTAAAACTCATTATAGTTTATTATAATTTTAGATAATTAAAAAATTGTATATTTAGAGGATGGATTTGACTGAGTTTTTACTATCACTTGGTTCTTTAGGCATTACAATTTTTGAAAATTTTCTTTTATTTCGTTATTTTAGTTTTATAATTTATTTTAAATACTTGTATTTATTCATAATTAAAAATAGTTTACTAGTTAGATACTTTTTTTTAGAAAAGTAAAATAAAATCAAATCAAATTTTAATATATTTCTTATTGTAATAATACGATAAAGTATTATGATACACATATTAGATATAAAATTGACTGATATTGAATTTATAAAAGTATATAAATATTATTATTTAATATTTATATTTTTAAAATTAATATCAAATATTTAATTTGTGATAGGTAATATTAAAAAAAAAATTCAAATTATCGTTCACACATAAACCTTATAAATATTCGTTGCATGTTTGAAGTCAGATTATTGTTATTGCTTTGAATGTGGGTCACAAAAATAGTGGAGATGAGCTTAATTGATCAAGTAAGGCCATACGTGAGGAGACTTTTGTGATTAGGGCATCACTTACCACACTAGGTTGTTAGATTTATAAAAGAGGATATGTAAGATTGACTAAATCAGTTTACTCCAAAATGAGACTGGATGTGACTAAAACAGCACTTTCCATATTGGACAACTAAATATTGGTGATTAATGTCGAATAAAAATGATTAATTATATAAATTATGATAAATATAAAATTATAAAATAAAATTATAAATTAATATACTCATAAAAAAATAATAATAACTATATTTTATAAGATAATGTTAAATTTTTATAATAAAAATAAATATTAATGATAATAAATTAATTTTAAAAATAAAATAAAATAAAATTATTATAACAAAATTTTTAAATAAATAAATAGTTAAAAATAATTATATTAAATTAATTAAAATAAAAAATTATATTAAAATATATAAATTAAAAATAAAATTATAAGTCTATATATTTTGAAGAAGAGAATTTAGGTGAGCAATCATCTTTTCCTCACTTGGAGAAATAAAAATTTTTAAATAATTATTATTTTTATTTTATTCTTCCAAACAAACAAAGGAATCTTCATTCCTTTAAAGATTCATTTTCTTTCTCTCATGGCTTAATTTTGCTTTTAGAAAAAGAAATAATAAAGAAAAACAAAGGGGAGAGGAAAGGAAAGTAAAAAAAAAAAAGAAAAGAGAAAATGAATGGCATTCCTTTATTTAGTTAGTGGAAGGAATAAATGTAAGAATTGTCTTCATTATATTTTATTTAGACAAAAATGCTCTTTATATTATAATATAAAATAATTTATATATTTACTAATTTAAAAATTAAATTAATTTTAATTTTTAATTCTAACTAAATTTTAAAATTTAAATAATTAATTTATTAAATAAACATTTAAATTTTAACTATGTATATATTTTTTAAGTTATATAATAATCTTTTAATTTTAATTTTATTATAATTTGATTGTTAAAAATAATTATTTACTAATTTTATATTTAGATATAATTAATTTATTCTTAAAAATTTTAATATTGGATCACCAACATATTTAATAATTTATTATCAAAAATTAAAAAATAAATAATCTAATTTTTTAAAATAAAATAAGTTTGCAACAAAAATTAATATTTATATAATTAAATTTATATGAGGATAAAATTAAAAATTAATATTTTAATAAGAGTAAAATTATAAAATTTTCTCTTTTTAACTCTTGAAATATGAATTTTTTACTAGTGATAAAAGAATCTATTTTCTTTCACTTTAAGAAAAGAGAATTCTTCCTTTTTTTTTCGTTTCATCTATTTTTTACAAAAATAAATAAAATAATTCAAATTACTCCTTTTTTTTTTTTTTTTTGCCTATTTCTTTTCCTAAAAATAAACACACCATAATAATTTATTTAAAGGTAAAACTGTTAAACAAGACCAAATAAAAAGTGTTTTTCTATAGATTTTAAAATAATATGTTCCTTTTGAGCAAAAGTAATAACTAATTAAAATGACTATTTTTAGTATTTTCAAAATAATGATATTTGATATATAATTTATTAACTTCATAATTTTTTTATCAAATAGACCAAATACATTTACTTAAACCAAAATACCCTCAACTCAATAATATTAAACAAATTTTAATTTTGATCACACTTGCATGTGACTGAAATCATCTTATTGAAATGCTAGTATATGAATGCTCCTTTCTTTCGAGGAGATGCTTCTAAAGAACTATTTGGTATATCACTGAAGGTGTTTATTTTGTTGAATCGAGAACTAATTGGCAGCATATGTGGGCCCTCCGTGTGCTTAACCGATTGGTATCAGCTCTGATCATAGTTTAGAACATTTGCCTCATGTTTTCAGTTTTATATTTCTTGTACCATTTAGAAATGGTGTAATGAAAATAGTTTGTGTACCATCATTCGGGTATGGCTGTAGATGCTTGCTTTTTTATTTAATATATTTTTTTTGAGTATTAACGTAGATGTAAACCAAATTCTTTCCATTCTTAATAGGAGTAAGAATGGAGCTGAAACTCTTATATGGTTATACCACATGATGTGTTTTGAAGCGATAGTAGAAAATTTTACTTGTTCTTTTTTGTCATCTAGAGATATGCATAATCCCATGTTACTTGAAGTATATTAATTTTTAAGTTACAATTATCGTGGAATGAAAGTAATACAAGTTAAATATTAATAAAAAAATGAATAAGTCCAACTTAAAGTTATTATTACACAACACCTTTTTCAACTTTGCTTAGCAAACATAGTTAACACATTGCAGTACCAAACAATGACTAAAACTACCTCATCCATACCCTTGATCTCTTTTGATGTAACCATATTATTTGTCATGTGATCTAGGAATTTCCTTCTACATTATTCATAGAGATCATTTTTAACCATGCATTAGATTTAAGCATTAATTTTTTTTTTTTTTTTAAAGGAACTTTTAGGATGGGTTAATATCTAATAGTATTTTTAGAAACCTTATACTATGGATACAGTGATTGCAAAGCATATTTCAAACAAGTATGTGTAAGATAAGAAACCTTGTACTTAATTATGGAAAAAGACAATATTGCATTATAATTTGTTTGATTTAGCCTCACCATTATATAAAAGAACAGTAAGGCTGCCCCCAGCAAGATCAAGAGCCATTTTGAGAAAGCATTAGTTTGGCTGCATTTAGTATCAAGGTGTTGTAGTTTTTAAGTCACTTATATTGATCGCATTAAAAGTTGATATTCAAACTGTCACGCCTCTTAAATTAGAGTTCGTGAATTAGGGTTTAAAAGAATAATTTAAAGTGAAAGAATATGATTGTGGACATTTTAGTAAGATTTCCATTATACATAAGCAACATTAACTTCTAATATTTCTCGTTAAATTTCAAACTATCACTACTATAAATTTCATCACATAAAAACTTAATACATTTATTTAATTAAATATGAATATTCTCCTTACAACATTTTAGTAAACATGACATATATAGCAAAATATTTCACTAAAGTATATCTAGCAAAAAAGATAAGGTTTATCCAGGTTCACCTATTTTTTGCAGTTTTAAAAGAATTTGAAAATAAGATATGAGTTAAAACCTCATAAATGTTCACATATAACTAAGGTTTTTCAAATAAATTTAATAATAATTATTTTTTCAATTAATAAAGTCATAAATAACGTAAATAAACATAAATAAGCATAAATAATGATAATACAATAACAATATAATTTAGTTATCATTATGTATAATACAAAGTTTTGAAATACTATTTTTAGATATTGTCGTCCAAAAAATACGTAGCCTGCGTACTTTAGGGGCTCTATACACAGGGAATGCTGTTTATAATTTCAAATTTACAAGTTTTCACCAGGGGATTGAAACCAGATCCATAGTTATCAATACTAAACAAAAGGTTATACACCATTTTATGATCCAATCATACACAGTAATAACAAAATAATTTATTTATATTATTTTACAACATTTCAAATATCGAAAACATAATTTAATAATAATAACAATGTTAAATTTTTGAAGAATTTATACAAAATAGGTTAAAACAGTAATTATGTTATTGAAATATAATTTTTTCGTAAAAATATAATACAAAACCTTACTTTTTAGTTTTTCAAAATAACAAAATACTCAATTATATGTGAATTACCTACCTAAATCAATCTGTGAGTGTTTTTTCTAAAGTCTTACTAATTTCTCTTCTTTTCTATTGTTACTGTCCAATAACATTTTACAAAAATTAACATAAATTACTAAAATGAGCTAATAACTTGTACTGGTCATAATAAAAAACAAATAAGTTTTCCTCTTAAAATCAAACTAAAATTCAGCCTAAAAATTCTAGAATTTTGAGTTTCTAAAATAAAAATTATTAATAATGGTAAATTATAAAAAGCCTCTAAATTATAAATAATTACATAAATACCCTAAAATAGTTACATTTAAAGTTTAAAATTATTAAAAATTGTTATATTATCTTAAAATTATAAAAATTTCTATTTTGACCTTAAAAGTTTTTAGATAAAATTTTTAATTTATAAAATTGAATAAAATTTTTATAATCTTTGTATTTTCACCCTTAATTAAAATTTTACAAATTTTATTTAATTTTCTAATAATTCTCGAAAAATCTTCCAATCAAACTGTCAAATTTGACTTAAAATCTATTGATTTAGAGTTTAAGAATTTAAAATAGTAATAATTTTAACTATTAAGCTACTAAAATAAAAATCTATTTATTTTCTCTAATTTTCAATAATTTCTATATTAAAATAACAATTTTCTTCCTAAAATAAATAATAAAGAGAAATCTTTCCTTCACTACTTTATTCCTCTCCTTATTTTTCTTCTTCTTTTCCTTCTTCCTTTTCCTTTTCTATCTCTTTTTCCTTCTTCTCCTCTTCTTCTCTTTCTCTCCTCTCTTTTTCTTTTCTTTCTTTCTTCTTCTTTCTTCCCATAGATTCCAAGAGCTTCTCCAAAATTCTACATCTTTCCACTTATATTTATACTAAAGAAATGGATCAAGATTCTTTTAAAACTTTTGGACCTAATTTTTTATTTTTATTTGGGCTGGATGTTACACAAACAATTTTTTTTTTTTAATTTTGCCTTTAAAACATAGCAAAAATATTACAATATAAAAAAAAATTGTATTATTAATTAATCGGCTACATATGATACTCTTAATAGAATCTGAATCATTTGTTTAAATTTTTTGATGTTGTAATATTTAGATCTATGTCTCTGATAATATGCTTGGCAAGTTTTGAATTGTCCACACATGGAAGAATATGGAAGAAGATGATTGTCAATGCTTGATTACATAAGCTCGTCTTTGAGTATTACAAGTCTAGATGTTGTAATTAAAGGAAAAATAAAGCACTTAACAGATTTAGCTAAGTTGATTGGTTTATTTAAATTTAATTTTTTCAACAAATTTGGTTAATTTCAATTTTATTCTTTTATAACTGATCGTTTGATTTAAAATTTTACTTTCAAGCCTTTAAGGTTATGGATTAAGATAGGCTTCAATATTATAACATATTTATCATTGTTTTAACATCATGAACTTCAATTTCTTGGGTTTATATTATGCACAAGCATTACGTTAAATTATTAGAGTAAATTTTACATAATTAAGTTGTGATTCTCCCTATTTAATCAAACTCTATTAATATTTTAGACCTGGAGAAATGAATTTGGATATGAAATGTAGCTTTATTCATATTCTATTTATTTTGGATATATTTAATGCTGTTATATTTTTACTTAATTTTTAAAACTATGATGACTAGATTATTGATAAATATCATTTTTATTTGACAATTAATGCTTACCACTCACTCTCTTGTTGATATTGATACGTAATAATGTGATCATGCATTATAGGTTAAAAGTCGCAAGGCCTCCACCTTCCATTCCAATTTAACTTTTTTTTGTTAAAAGAATTTGAAGTCCTTTCATGAAGATATACGCCATATTTTACTTTAAAAAAATAATAAAATAAACATAAATTTTAAGATAGTTACAATTTCATTTAAAAAAAAATCGATTTAGTTATTGTATTATTTTAACTCAAAACAAATTAAATTTAATTAATTAATTAATTACATTTATAAGAAAGAATTTATTTACAAAATTTATGATTGTTAGAAAATAACAAATTGCTTTCTAATTACAAAATAGCGCACGCATATACACACACACACACAACACTTTGGCATAAGATTTTTTCAAATATTCCATTTTTGATGTTCTCATAATGTTGATGTTCATATGAAAATACTTATTTAATGTGTTAAAATACTAATTTATTTAACAAAATGACAATCTAAATCATAACTCTTAATTGTGCATTCCATTTTTTTTAAATGCATAGTTAACATATTGAGACTAGATACATGCATGTATCATGCTCTATGATTTTGGAATGTTTGATATTTGCTTCATGTTTTCACAAAATAATTTGAGAAAAATACCATAAAATTAAATCTTTAAATTGCAAATATAGATTGCAATTCAAATTTTTTTTATATTCAAATTGAAAAAAAAATCATGAATAAAGTCTAAGCTGCATTTTTTTTTTTTCCGTTTTCTTACATTAGAACTTGAATTGCACCACAAATGTTAGATTGTAAGCATTTAAAATCAATTGATTTATAGAATGATTAAAATTTTCTAATATACAAAAGACCGAGATGGCTTATTAAGTCAAATCATTTGTGTAATAAGCATCCCTATTCCCCACAAATTAGCTTATATGGATATTTATGAATCAATTAACATTTAAAATTAAATGCCTAAAAATTGTAAATTTTACACAATAAATAAATCTTGTCAAGCGAAATGATAGCATCAAAATAAGAGGAGAAAATACCTACATGGGTAATAAAAAAGGAGAAAACAAAATGAATACCGCAAACCATGGACATAAAGCATATAATATTATAAAGAATGTATTCATCGACAATATTCATCATTATAACTATATGATGATTTATTAAAATATATGGATTCCACTTTTAATTTATGCAAAATTGGGGGGCGAGCTGTGGTGATCAGGGTCAGGTCCTGAGGGCGACTCTCTCTTGATATGAAAATTGGGAATTCTATCAAAATTTGTTCCCAGCTTTTCATGAATCCCGATCTTTTCTTGAATGCGATCAAAGTTTTGAGCCTCTGAAATCGTTGAAGTGATCATAAGGATCATGAAGAAGAATGACAAAGACAACTTAGCTTTATAAGCCATTGCTTTTAGACTCTAAATTTTCTATTTTGCACAAATCATGCTAACATATTTCTCTATTTATAATAACGAATTTGAAATTTTCTTTCACAAGAGAGCCGTATAAAATTAGTATATTTGATGTATGGAGATTGGTAAGAGATCATTTTTTTGGTAGGAAATCCAATCAAATCTATCCTTTTTTGTTTGGATCACGCGGTTCTTCTTACCAAATTTGATGGTTTAGAATTTTCTTTTACGAATAACTATTTTTATCCTAAATTTTTTGTTCAGAATCATTTTATGATACTAGAAGTGGAAATATTTTTGACTTTACCACTTACACTCTAACTTATATTTTACATCTAATTTGAGTCTAAATTTGACTAAAAATTTCATACTCAAAATGAATTAAGTCACTTAAAGTTCTCTCGATTGAATCAATGGTTGATACAATTATAATGTTACTTAATTTTGAAAGCATAATAACTAAATTATTGTTAAACATTATTTCAATTTAATAATTAATTTTTATCATTTATTCTTTCATCACTAGCGGCCTTAGGAACATATAGTTGGAGCTCCAAAATTAGTTGTCCCAAGTTTAAGACTAACCGTGCACTATTATCATTTTTTTAGCCTACCATTAAAACCTTAAATATAGCCCAAGTTATGATACCTAGTTAGAAAAAAAAAAAAAAAGTTAAGTATATATATATTTTTTTTGGTGAGTCTAAGCACAACCAACCAATTTTAGGACATAAGTAAATTTATTATATTTTACTTTTAATCATTATTTATTTATTATTTTGCAAAGCTTTCAATTTTTTTTTTTAAGAAAATAACTCCAACCTATTTAATTATACTTTATACGTTAATATTATTTTAGGTTGGCTCAGTCGTAAATAAAATTATGTTTAGTGTTTTTCAGAAGAGGTGTATTTGATTGGTGCACGAGTAAATATTTTGAAGATTCTAGAAACTCAATGCTTGATGATATTCGAGTAGGTTGATGGATTGAAGTCAAAGAGCCAGCACTTGACCAGTGCTCAAATGGTGCTCGAGTGAACTTTAGTGCTTGACCTTAACCTAACCAATGCTTGAGTGGTCAAGTTATCTAGAAAACTTGCTCGACTTTGTGCCTGACCTGTGCTTGAGTGCTCTTGTGGAGAAATAAATACCCAAGTTGTGTTTTATGGTGGGGTAACAGTTATTTTTGGTTTTCTTGTTTTGTTGAGCAGAGATTCTTCACTCTAAATTTCTTTTAACTTTCCCAATCTATTTGTATTAAATAGTGTCATAATATTATCTTGTCCTTTGTGATTAATTATTTTTGGGGCTATACTCACCAGACTTTCTCTCGGCAAGTAAATTGGAGTGTAATGGTAGTGGTGAGTGTTGACTACAAAAGGAAAAACCTCTTGCGTCAATCCCTTCACCGAAAAGGTTGACGCAACCCATTAAACAACAAATCCTTTTGCTTAATTTTCAAATGGAAAGAAAGCATACATGAAACTTTGCATTTCAAAAAAGGAATATTGAAAACACTTTACTATGCAAATGTAGTCAAAATTGAATGTTTAAGAGATTATGATAATAAATTAACGCAGTCAGTAGTTAAAATATTTTAGGAATTCTACAAGGACATTGTGTTTTAATACTATTAGAATTTTATATTTTAGGATTATTAGAATTTCATATGTTATTAAAATTTTATATTATAGTATTATTATGACTCTATATTTTAATATTAGTATAAATAAATTATTTTTTTCTTTTCAATAAAACCTTTGGCATAATTAAAATTTCTTTCTCTCAATTTTGAGAAGTTTATCGTTTCTTTTGCTATCTTGATGCGTCAGCTAGTATCAAAATAAGGTTTCTATCATCCTTTAATGGCAGAAAACTCAGTTGCAGACAACGCCAGTTCTCATGGTGTAAATTAGGGAACTAAAACCTCACAACTTGCAACGCAAGATCAAGAAGGTGTATTGAATGCTTTAGAGCAAACATTAAATCGTAGAATCTAACGTTTAGAACGATATTTTAAAGAAATTGTAGATCGACTTGATGCTTTAAGCGTTAATGCCAACAGGAACCAGGGTGTCAAAGGGCCACGTACTGAGGAAGATGTCATCCACAAACAACTTATTGGCAGACCTATTTCTGCATACAGACGTAGACAAAAAAACTCGTATAGAAGATTCAGATGAAGAAGAAGATTATTTAAAAGCGCCTACAAGAAATATTAGGAATACACCAATTAGACGTGACAATGATTATTTTAATGGTGATAGGTATTCTAACGAATACCGATTGAAGGTGGATATTCCTAATTTCAACGGGAGTTTAAATATTGAAGAGTTTTTGGATTGAATTGCAGAAATAGATAGATTCTTTGATTATATGGAGATTCTAGAGGAAAGTAGAGTGAGACTTGTTGCATGAAGATTAAAGGGTGGAGCTTCTGCATGATGGGAAAAATTGTAAAATAAGAGGTACCGTGAGGGAAAGACACCAATCAGGACTTGGTATTGAATGAAGCAACTATTATGATGAGACTTTTTTCCTCCTCACTACTAGCAAATCTTATTCCAAAAATATCAGAGATGTCATTAAGGGCAACGATCTGTTCATGATTATACTGCTGAGTTTTTGAGGTTAACAGAAAGAAATGATTTAAGCGAAACAGGGGGGCAACAAATTGTAAGGTATCTTGACAGTTTAAAACCAATTATCCATGACAAAATTAGGGTACAAATCATACACACTTTATCAAAAGCACGCAATATTGCATTAAAGACAGAGTTAGCGTTGCAAGAGAAGAGCAGATCAAATTTTCCTCGCAGAACTTGTGGTGAAGATAATTATAGGAGATCTAGTGACAGGCAGAAATCAGCTTTTGACATTCTTGTACGTAATGATTGATACAAAGAGGAGAAAGCGGCTGGAAAGCAGAAAGTGATAGAATTTAGGGACAAACCTAAAGTTGAGAACCCATATGCTAAACTTATTTTAGGAAAATATTTAATGCAATCAATTTGGTCATAGGTCTAGTAACTATCCCTGTAGAAAAATAATTAATATTATGGAGCGATAGGAAGAAGAAGAGGTGGAGGATAAAATAGATTGTGGTCCAGATGGGGATATTGAAGAATATGAAGAGAATGATGATTATCAGAATTATGTGGTGCGAAGAATGATGTTGACACCAAAACAAGAAGATAAGACTCAAAGGCATCAATTATTTCGAACCAAGTGTGCCATTGCTAGTCGCCTATTTGACATTATTATTGACAGTGATAGTTGCGAAAATATTATTGGAAGAGAAGTGGTAGAAAGCCTGGGGTTACAAATAGAGAAGCATCCAAAACCATACACCATTAGTTGGATCAAAGCAGCAGAAAAGATTCGAGTAATTGAACAATGTAAAGTATCTTTCTCTATTGATAAATATAAGGATAAGGTTTATTATGATATAGTGGATATGGATGCGTGTCACTTGTTATTTGGTAGACCATGGCAATTTGATGTAGCCGCCTAATATGATGGATAAGAAAATACTTACAAGTTAGAGAAGAATGGTATAAAATTTACGTTGTTACCAATGAAAAGAGATTTCGAAGTTAAAGCCTCGAAAGTGGAAGGGCGAACTATCTTTACACTTACACAATCGACTTATGAGATGAAGGCAGCAATTAAAGAATCGAAAGAGGTGCATGTAGTCATTATGAAGCCAGTTTTGACAATAAAAGAGGAGCAACCAACAGATGGGTTACCAGAAACAATTAAATCATTGCTGGAAGAGTTCCAAAAAGAAATACCTGAAGATCTACCTAATGGGTTACCACCTATGAGAGATATTCAACACCATATTAATTTAATTCTAGGAGCTAACTTACCAAATTTACTTCATTATAGAATGAATCCTAAGGAGAGTGAGATTCTTAAAGAAATGGTAAAAAAAAATTATTAAAAAAGGGGTACATTCAAGAAAGTATGAGTCCATGTGCAGTTTCAGCCTTGTTAACACCAAATAAAGATGAAAGTTGGAGGATGTGTGTGGATAGCCGAGCCATCAATAAGATCACCATTGGGTACAAATTTTCAATTCCAAGAATAGATGACGTGTTAAATAGACTATATGGGGCTATGGTATTTTCAAAAATTGATCTTCGAAGTGAATACCATCAAATTTGAATCAAACTTGGAAATGAGTGAAAAATAGCTTTTAAAACAAAAGATGGCTTATATGAGTGGCTTGTGATGCCGTCTAGGTTATCTAATGCACCTAGTACATTCATGCGGCTAATGAACTAGGTATTGCAGCCTTTTATTGAAAAATTTGTTGTGGTATATTTTGATGACATTCTCATTTATAGTCGGTCGAAGGAAGAACATTTTGTACACCTGCGGAAAATTCTAAAAGCATTGCAAGAAAATAAGTTGTATGCTAACTTGAAAAAATATAGTTTTATGGTTAAGAAATTGTTATTTTTGGGTTATGTTGTTAACG
Organism: Khaya senegalensis; assembly: GCA_032402905.1. NCBI lineage: Eukaryota > Viridiplantae > Streptophyta > Magnoliopsida > Sapindales > Meliaceae > Khaya > Khaya senegalensis. The sequence goes on along the minus strand of CP135546.1, from coordinate 2,299,699 downwards.
CGGATGGAATACAGGTTGATCAAAATAAAGTCCAGACAACTAGAAATTGGCTTACGCCAAGATCAATAACTGAAATAAGAAGTTTTCATGGGCTAACAACGTTTTATCGACAATTTATTCAAAATTTTAACACTATTACCGCACCTCTTACTGAATGCTTAAAGAAAGAAAAGTTTCAATGGAGTAAAGAAGCTAATGTGAGTTTTGCAGTATTAAAGGAAAAGTTGTACAATGCTCTTATTTTAACACTGCCAAATTTTGATGCACTTTTTGAGGTGGGGTAGGAATTGGAGCTATTCTTTCCCAGAAGAAAAGACCAATAGCTTATTTCAGTAAAAAACTTAATGATGCCAGAAGAAAATGGACAACATATGACAAAGAATTTTATTCCATGTACGTGCATCGAAGACATAGGAGCATTATTTGGTAGGGCGTAAGTTTGTTTTGTATTATGATCATGAAGTATTAAAGTATCTACATAGTCAGAGAAGGATTAGCAAAGACATGCATGCCAAATGGTCTCGGTTTTTGCAAAAATTTTCGTTTAAGCTAAAATGTAAGGCAGGAGTACATAATAAAATGGCGGATGCATTGAGTAGACATGTAGAGTTGTTAGTCACATTAAGACAAGAGATTATGGGATTTGAAGTCTTGATAGAATTGTACTTGACAGATGATGATTTTTGTGAGACTTAGAGGAAATGTATTAACAAATTACTGGTTGAAGATTTTCATATTCATGATGAATTTCTTATGTGAGGTAACCAATTGTGCATTCCAAGGTCATCTTTAAGGGAAAAGGTAATCAAAGATTTACATGGAGGAGGTCTAACTGGTCATTTAGGACGTGATAAGACTATGGCAATAGTGGTAGAAAGGTACTATTGGCCACATATAAAAAGAGATGTATCCAGGTATGTGCAGCGATGTTATGTTTGTCAAACTGCCAAAGGTCATTCTCAAAACATTGGTTTGTATATGCCTTTACCTATTCTAGAAAATATTTGGGAAGATTTATCTATGAATTTAGTGTTAAGCTTACCTCGAACACAAAGAGGTGTGGATTCTGTTTTTGTGATTGTTGACAGGTTTTCAAAGATGGCACATTTTGTTCCTAACAAAAAGACCTCAGATGCAAGTGGAATAGCCAAGTTACTTTTCAAAGAAATCATTTGTTTACATGGGGTACCCAAGACTATTACTTTAGATCGAGATAGTAAGTTTTTAAGCCATTTTTGGCAGACATTATGGAAGCTCTTTGATTCAACTTTAAACTTTAGAAGCACAGCTCATCCACAAACAGATGGTCAGACCGAATCAATAAATCGAATACTAAGTAATTTGATTCGTTGTATTTGCGAAGATTGGCTAAAGCAGTGGAATTTTGCATTAGCACAAGCAAAATTTGCAAACAACAATGCCGTGCACAATGCCACAGGAAAATCCTCATCTTCAATTGTATACACGAAATCACCACAGCATGCACTTGACTTAGTGAAACTACTTAGAGGTCAAGGAGTTAATGTAGCTACAGAGAACATGGCTAATCAGTGGCAAGATATTCAAACAAAAGTAACGCAAAAATTGAATCAAACTAATGTTAGATACAAAAAGGCAGCGGATCGACATCGAAGATGGCAAGTATTTGAAGTGGGCGATGAGATGATGATATTTCTACACAAAGAAAGATTTCCTACAGGAACTTACAACAAATTACAGCCTAAGAAATATGGACCTTACAAGATTCTGAATAAGATTAATGATAATACTTATGTTATGGATGTACTAGAGTTAATGGACATTTCTAAAATGTTTAATATAGCGGATATTTATCCATTTCATACATCAAAGAAGCCATTAGATCTAGACACTATAGCATACTCGAGGATTAGTTTTTCACAAGTAGAGGAAAATGACGCAGTCAGCAATTAAAATATTTTAAGAATTCTACAAGAACATTATGTTTTAAAACTATTAGAATTTTGTATTTTAGGATTATTAAAATTTCATATATTATTGGGATTTTATATTCTAGTATTATTAGAACTCTATATTTTAGAATTAGTATAAATAAGTTATTCTTTTCTTTTCAATGAAACTTTTGGCATAATTAAAATTTCTTTCTCTCAATTTTGAGAAGTTTATTATTTTTTTTGCTATCTCGCTGCATCATAAATAAATAAAATTAAGAGGTCAATTTTTTTTAAATTGATAAACTATTTATTTTTTTTAATTTAAGGGCTAAATTTTTTTAAAATATATTTGTTAAATTTAATGGTAATATTCTTAATTTTAAAGTTGGAAGGGCCAAAATAGTATTGATCTGGATTCTTGAAAACTTTTAAGGATGATAATGTATGATTTTTCAATGGTTGTTGTTATTTAACATGTTAAATTTAATGTGACAATTATCATCATAATAATTGACATATAAAATAAGATGATACTTTTTTAGGAAAGTAAAATAAAATAAGATTAATCTTTAATATATCTCTTATTACAATAACATGATAAAATATTATGATGCACATATTAGATATAAAATTAATTGATATTGAATTTATAAAAGTATATAAATATTATTATTTCATATTTATTTATTTATTTAAAAAAATTGATATCAAACATTTAATTTGTGATAGGTAATATTAAAAAAAAAAATCAAATTTTGGTTCACACATAAACCCTATAAACATTCGTTACATGTCTAAAGTCGAATTATTGTTATTGCTTTGAATATGGGTCTCAAAAATAGTGGAGATGAGCCTAATTGATCAAGTAAGGCTATAAGTGAGGAGACTTTTGTGATTAGGGCCTCACTTACCACATTGGGTTGTTAGATTTATTAAAAAGGATATGCAAGATTGACTAAATAAGTCTACTCCAAAACGGGACCTGATGTGACTAGAACTAACACTTTCCATATTGGACAACTGGCGATTAATCTCAAAGTTCTAAAGGTTAATATAATATGTAATAGTATAATTTTTGTTTGAGCTGATGGCAAGAATTTAATCCATCGAATGCCATGACTCACAATCTGTCACATGTATCTTAAAAAAATTAAAAATTAATAAAATAAAAACAAAACCATTCATAAATTTTAAGTTTTTTTTTTTTTTTTTTTTTACAATTATGACTAAAATTTAGGAGTTACTTTTAATTATTGTTGATTTGTAAGTTTCATAATTTTTTTTAACATAACATAATTTATTGGGACAAAATATCCCTAATAGTGTATTTATAGGTAAAAGTGTCAAACGAGACCAAATAGAAAGTGTTTAAGGCCTAATTTGAAAATTCTATAAATTTTAAAATAATAAGTTCCTTTTGTATAAAAGAAATAACTAATTAAAATAACTATCTTCATAATTTTCAAAATGATGATATTTGATGTATAATTTATTAACTTCATAAATTTTTTATCAAATAGATCAAATACTTTTATTTAAATCAATATACCTTAATTCAATAAAATTAAAGAAATTTTAATTTTGATCACATTTGCATGTGACCGAAATCATCTTATTGAAACTTTAGTATGACCGCTCCTTTCTTTCGAGGAGATGCTTCCAAAGACTTATTTGGCATATCACTGAAGGTGTTTATTTTGTTGAATCGAGAACTAATTTGCAGCTTATGTGGGCCCTCAGTGTGCTTAACCAATTGGTCTCAACTCTGATCATGCGCCCTTTTTTCTATAATATATTTGTTTGAGTATTAACGTAAATGTAAACTAAATCCTTCCCATTCTTGATAGGAGTGAGAACGGAGCTGAAACTCTTATATGATTGTGCCACACGAAGTGTTTTGAAATGATAGAAGAAAATTTTACTTGTTCTTTTTTGTCATCTATAGATATGCATAATCCCATGTTATTTGATTTGATTAACTCAAAGTCCCCTTAGACTTGCTTTAGTATTGAAGTATACTAATTTTTAAGTTACAATTATTGAGGAATGAAAGCAATACAAGTTAAATATTAATAAAAAAAAATAGAAAAGTCCAACTTAAAGTTATTATTACCCAACACCTTTTTCAACTTTGCTTACAAAACAAAGTAAATACATTGGAATACCAAACAAAGACTAAAACGACCTCATCCATAAACCCTTTATCTCTTTTCATGTAACCATATAATTTGTTAGTGCATCATTACATATCTTAGTTTAACACTAACATCATGTGATCTAGGAATTTCGTTCTATATTATTCATAGAGATCATTTTTAACCATGCATTAGATTTAAGCATCATTTTTTTTTTTCAAGGAACTTTTAAGATGGATTAATATCTAATAGTATTTCTAGAAACCTTATATTATGGAAACAGTGATTGCAAAGCATATTTCAAATAAGTATGCGTAAGTTGAAGAAACCTTGTACTTAGTTATGGAAATAGGCACTATTGCATTATAATTTGTTTGGTTTAGGCCTCACCATTATATAGAAGAATAGTAGGGTTGCCCTTGTAAGATCAAGAGCCATTTTGAGAAAGCATTAGTTTGGGTTCATTTAGTATGAAGGTGCTGTAGTTTTTAAGTCACTTATATTGATTGCACTAAAAGTTGATGTTATCAAACAATTTTTTTTTTTAATTTTGCTTTTAAAACATAACAAAAATATCACAATATCAAAAGAAAATTGTGTTATTAATCAACTAACTATATTTGATACTCTTAATAGGATTTGAATTATTTGTTTAAATTTTTCAATGTTGTAGTATTTAGATCCATATCTCTGATGATGTGCTTGATAAGTTTTGAATTGTCCACACATATGGAAGAAGATGATTGTCAATGCTTGATTGCATATGCTTGTCTTTTAGATGTTGTAATTAAGGGAAAAATGGAGCACTTAACAGCTTTGGCTAAGTTGATCGGTTTATTTCAATTTAATTTTTTTAACAAATTTAGTTAGTTTCAATTTTATTCTTTTATAACTGATAGTTTGGTTTTAAAATTCACTTTCAAACTTTTAAGGTCGTGGATTAAGATACGCTTCTATATTATTACATATTTATCATTGTTTCAAATCATGAACTTCAACTTCTTGGGTTTATATTATGCACAATGATTAGGTTAAATTATTAGAGTAAATTTTACATAATTGAGTTGTGATTCTCCTTATTTAGTCAAACTCCATTAATATTTTAGACATTGAGAAATGAATTTGGACATGAAATGTTGCTTTATTTGTATTCTACTTAATTTGGATATATTTAATATTGTTATATTTTTACTTAACTTTTAAAACTTCGATGACTAAATTACTGATAAATATCATTTTTATTTGACAATTAATGCTTACCACTCACTCTCAGGTTGATATTGACATGTAATAATATGATCATACATAATAATAGGTTAAAAGTCACAAGGCCTCCACCTTCCACTTCAATTTAATTTTTTTTCGGCTAAAAGAATTTGAGGTGCTTTCATGAAGATTATACGCCATACTTTATTTTAAAAAACTAATAAAATAATCCTACTATAATATATTTAACTTAAAACAAACTAAATTTAATTTATTATAATATAAAGGATTGAATTAATTTATTAATTAAATTTATAAGGAATAATTTATGATTGTCAGAAAATGATAAATTGCTTTATAATTACAAAATAGCACAAATATATAACACTTTGGCATAAGATTTTTTCAAACATTCCATTTTCAATATTCTCATAATGTTGATGTTTACATGAAAATACTTATTTAATGTGTTGAAATACTAATTTATTTAACAAAATTACGATCCAAATCATAACTTTTAATTGTGCATTCCATTTTTTTTTTTAAATGCATAGTTAACATATTGAGACTAGATACATGCATGTATCGTGCTATATGATTTTGGAATATCTGATATTTGCTTCATGTTTTCACAAAATAATTTGAGAAAAATACCATAAAATTAAATCTTTAAATTGCAAATATATATTGCAATTCAAATTCTTTTATATTCAAATTGGAAAAAAAAAAAAAAAACATGAATAAAGTCTAAGCTGCATTTTTTTTTTCTATTTTCTTACATTATAACTTGAATTGCACCACAAATGTTAGATTGTAAGCATTTAAAATCAGTTGATTTATAGAATGATTAAAATTTTTTAATATTTTGTGTAACAAGCATCCCTATTCCCTACAAATTAGCTTCTATAGATATTTATGAATCAATTAACATTTAAAATTAAATACCTAAAAATTATAAATTTTACACAATAAATAATCTTGTCAAGCGAAATGATAGCATTAAAATAAAAGGAAAAAATACCGACATGGGCAATAAAAAAGAAGAAAACAAAATGATTACTGCAAACCCTGGACATAAAGCATATAATACTATAAAGAACATATTCATTGACAATATTCATCATTATAACTATATGATGATTTATTAAAATATATGGATTACACTTTTAATTTATGCAAAATGGGGTGGAGAGGTGTGGTGAATGGGGTCAGGTCCAGAGGGTGACTCTCTCTTGATATGAAAATTGGGAATTCTCTTAGCATTTGTTCTCAGCTTTTCATGAATCCCGATCTTTTCTTGAATGCGATCAAAGTTTCGAGCCTCCGAATTCATTAAAATGATCATAAGGATCATGAAGAGGAATGACAAAGAAAACTTAGCTTTATAAGCCATTGCTTTTAGACTCTAAATTTTTTGTTTTGCACAAATCAGGCTTACATATTTATCTATTTATAATAAAAAATTTGAAATCTTCCTTTATAAGAAAACCGTACAAAATTGGTATATTTGATGCATGGAAATTGGTGGAGATCATTTTTTTGGTAACAAAGCTAGAATCCAAGCAATTCTATCCTTTTTTCTTCTCGATCATGTGGATCTTCTTACCAAATTTGATGGTTTCCTTTTGTGAATCACTATTTTTATCCTAAATTTTTCGTTCAAAATCATTTTATGATACTAGAAGTGGATATATTTTTAACTGTACGCAAAAATATTTTTGACTTTATCACTCATACTCTGACCTATATTTTACATCTAATATGAATTCAAAATCGACTAAAAAGTTCAGACTCAAATGGAATTAGTCACTTAATGTTCTCTCGATGGAATCAATGATTGATAAAATTATATTTTTTCTTAATTTTGAAAGCATAATAACTAAATTATTGGTAAACATTATTTTAATTTAATAATTATTTTTTAACATTAATTCTTTTATCACTAGCGGCTTTAAGGACATATAGGCAATTAGTTGGAGCTCCAAAATTTGGTCCAAAATTAGTTGCCCCAAGTTTAAAACCAACTGTGCACTATTATCATTTTTTTGTCCCAACATTAAACTCTAAATATAGCCATAGCCATGATACCTAGTTAGAAAAAAAAATAATTAAGTGTTCTTTTTTTTTTTTTTTTTGTAAGTCTAAACCCAGTAAACCAATTTTAAGACATAAGTAAATTTATTATATTTTATTTTTAATCATTATTTGTTTATTGTTTGCAAAGTTTTTCATTTTTTTTTCTTTTTAAGAAAACAAGTCCAACCTATTTAGTTACATTATATATATTAGGATTATTTTAAGTTGGCTCAGTTGTAAAAAAAATTGTGTATTTAGTATTTTTTTAAAAGTGGTGTGCTTGATTAGTGCTTGAGCAAATATTCAAAAAATTCTAGATGCTGAATGTTTATTATTTATAAAGCTTTTAATTTTTTTTTCTTTTTTAGAAAATAAGTCCTACCTATTTAGTTAAATTATATATATTAGGATTATTTTAAGTTGGCTCGATCGTAAATAAAATTGTGTATTTAGTGTTTTTCAAAAGTGGTGTGCTTGATTGGTGCTCGAGCAGATATTCAGAAGATTCTAGATGCTCAATGCTCAACTAATGCTTAATTGATACTCAAGTAGATTGATGGATTGAAGTCAAGGAGTCAACACTCAACTAGTGCTTGAGTGAACTTTAGTGCTTGACCTACACCTAACCAACACTTGAGTGGCCAAGTTATCCAGAAAGCTCACTTGACTTTTGTTTGATCTGTGCTTGAGTGCCCTTGTGAAAATATAAATACCTAAGCCATGTTTTATGGTGTGGTGACATCTATTTTTTATTTTCTTATTTTCTTGAGTAGAGATTCTTTAATCTAAGTTTCTTTTAACCTTCCCAACCTATTTGAATTAATCATCAACCTATTCCCAACCTTATCTTGTTCTTTGTGATTGATTACTCTTGAGAGCTATAATCATCAAACTTTCTTTTTTTAAAGTTTAATTGCAAGCCTTTTAGGGTTTGACAAGGTGTTAGTGGCTGGAATTCCAGTATTAAAACATGTCGTTCATAATTTAATAACAATAAAAAAATATTCAAGTTCTAAAAATTGTTATTACAAGAGTTCTTGTAAGAGAAATCACCGATTATAAGTTTTTTCTTACTAGTAAAATTTTAGGTAGTTTTACATAGTCTTAAGGATTTTTATCCTATGAAAAATTTTTCACAAGATTTTTTATCAATAACAAATCTTTGTATTTGATTTATTTTTATTGCTTTGTTAATACAAATTGGATTTGTTATTACAAATTATTTGTGGTAGGATTTAATTAATTAATTAGAGAGTTATTATTTTTTTACTCGTTTAGGACGTAGCAAATTTTAATATATTTTGATTTATTCATTTTTAAATTTAAGTTTTTTGCATAAAATACTTTTCATCCCTTAGTATTCTAGGGTTTAAATATAAGTTTTTTAATTTAATTTTTTAAAAAATAAAAGCCAAAAGAGTGACATAAAGAGAAGAAGCAAATACGTAAAGCAAAAATAAACGAAGGATAATACTTTTGTGGTCAAATTAAGTAAATCAATGACAAGTTTGTAAAGAAAGATGTTAGGTTCACATTTGATGTTGGCTCATTCCATATCAAAATGGTTGAGTTCGATAAATAGTAAATAAACAGTATACTATAATGGTACCATGTAAACAGTACTCAACGAACATGATCATAAATAGTGAATGGACAATGTCAAATGTTCAAAATCATCTCGCTCGATTTTAAAGAATTTGAAGTCCTTTCATGAAGATTATATGCCATATTTTATTTTAAAAAAATAATAAGATAAATATGAATTTTAAGATAGTTACAATTGCTTAATCAGTTAGTTATACTAGTTTTCTAACCAAAACTAATCTTTCTTGACAATTTAATCTTGATCAATTATAATTTCCATGAACTCTAGCAAACAACAGAATAAAAACAAAAGAAAAACCAATGCAGAAAACACAACAAATGCAATTAAAGCACATACTTTAATTTACGTGGTTTAGCCACACTTTGGTAGGCCTATATCCACAATAAGAACACTCAAATCCTTTATTGAATATCAAGCTTTCTAATCAAACTTTTGTTCAAGATATACAAATACAAAGAAAATAACAAAATACCATAGTTTTGAACCTCTTTTCTACTCGATTACTCACTTCTCTTCTTTTTTGCATATTCTTCATTCTTGTGATTTGATTCAAGCTTTAATTTATAAAAAGGTTAGTTAGTTGACAGCTTAACTCTCTAACTCATAATTACCTCCCTTTGCAGCTTAACTATCTAACTATGTTTACAGGTCAGTCAGTTATCAGCTTCTTCAATTATACTTTCAAAGCTTGAAGCGCCAAACCTCACAAACTCTCTACCTTGATTCAAGCTTTATTTAATCAATTATTTGAGTCTTTTTTTATAAAATTTGAACATCAGTAATTAACTATCTCAACCAAATTCAAACAATATTTAAACTTGGCTGAAGATAAAGGTTTTGTCAACATGTCTGCAGGGTTGTCATTTGTATTAACCTTTACAAATTGTATTTCTCCTTTCTCTATTTCATCTTTTATGAAGTGCATACGAATATCAATGTATTTTATTCTTTCATGGTATACTTGGTTTTTTCCCAGGTGTATAGCATTTTAGCTATTATAAAACACACTTACACACTTTTGTTCTAATCCTAATTCAGAAGTTAAACCAGCTAACCATTTAGCTTCTTTAACTGCTTTTGTGGCTGCAATGTATTCAGCCTCTATTGTGAATAGTGCCACTACATGCTGTAAAGAAGACTTTCAACTAACCAAACATCCTTCCACTATGAATAGATAACCTTATAATGACATCCTTTTATCCAAATCCTCTGCATAATCTGCATTAACAAATTCAATGACTTCTTTAAAAGTTTTATCCCTTTCATACATCAATTTTAAGCCAAAAGTGCCTCTTAGATATCTCATCACCCATTTTACTACATACCAGTGTTCCTTACCAGGATTTTTCATGAATCTACTTATTACACTCATGACTTGAGCCACATTTGGTCTTGTACATACCATCAAAAACATGATACTTTCACAGCACTTGCATATGAAATTTTTATCATTTTGATTTCTCAAGATTATCTTTCGGACTCTGATAGCTAGATAATTTGAAATGGCATGCTAAAGGACTTGAAACTAGTTTAGAACTTGACATTCTAAATCTACTTAATATTCTTTTAACATATTGAGCCTAAGAAAGAAACAAGATCCTAACCTTTTTATCTCTCTTAATTTCAATGCCTAATATCTTCTTTGTTACCCTAAGGTCTTTCATTTCAAACTCATTATTAAGCATACTATTTAATCTATTGACTTCACATCTTTTATGGCTTGCAATTAACATATCATCTACATACAATAGTAAATAAATGAATGTATGATTCTTAAAGTTTTTGAAGTAAACACAGTAGTCATAAACAGTCTTTAAATGTCCCTTTGATATCATAAATGAGTCAAATCTCTTATACCATTGTTTTGGTGATTGTTTGAGAACATATAAGGATTTCTTCAACAAACATACATAATCTTCCATTCCTGAAACTTCATATCCCTCTAGCTAGGCCATGAATATTTCTTCTTCAAGCTCACAATGCAAAAATGCTGTCTTAACATCCATTTGATCAAGTTCAAGACCTTGAATTGCAATTAATGCCAACAACACTCTGATTGATGTATGCTTGACAACTGGTAAGAAGATTTCAGTAAAATCCTCTCATTATTTTTGTTTAAAGCCTTTAGCTATTAGCCCAACTTTAAACGTCTTTGATTCTTCACCTGAGACACCTTTTTTAGTTTATAAATCCATTTACAATCGATTATTCTTCTATTTGCTGACCTTCTGACCAGAGTTTAGGTTTTGTTCTTCATCAATGATCTCATGTCATGTCATCATCCATGGCTGCTTTTCAATTATTTCTTTGATTGATGTTCATAGCTTCCTTGTAATTTTTAGATTCTTCATTAATGCGTTCCTTCACTATAAAGAAAGCATATGTAATGAGGTCTACAAAACTATATTTTATAGGTGGTTGGATAGATCTTCTTTGTCTATCCTTAGTCAATTGGTATTCTTCAATCTCTTATCAATTCTGATCTCTTCCATATTCTATTTCTTGGATTTGATGCATATCCTTCTCTTTGTTATGAGACTCCATCTCAATTAGTGTTTTTTTATATCCTGATCTTCTTATAGGTGTTTTGTTGACATGATGATACTTTGAACTTATCAATTCTTCCTTATTAAAAGTGACATCCCTACTAATTATGCATATAGGTGGATTTAAACTAGTGCACCATAGTTTGTACTCATTTATACCTTTCGGATAACCCAAAACTGTACACTTCAAAGCCCTGAGTTCTAACTTTCCCTGCCTTATGTGTGCATAAGTAGGATAGCCAAAAATTTTGAAGTCTTGATAACTAAGGAACCTTCTTGACCACATCTCTTCTGGTGTTATTCCATTTAATACTGTTGAAAGACTTTTATTTATTAGATATGTTATTGTAACTTGTGCTTCTACCTAAAAGGTTTTATCCAGCTTAGAATGAATGAGTATACATCTAACACTCTCAAGAAGGATCCTGTTCATCATTTCTACAACTCTATTTTGTTGGGGAGTCATTCTAACAGTTCTATACCTTGTAATACCCTCTTTTGCACAAAAATCATCAAACACTTTGTTATAGAACTTTAACCCATTATCTATCCTGAGTCTCTTCACCTTTCTACCTATTTGTTTCTCAATTAAAGTCTTTCAAGTTTTGAATTTTTTAAATGATTGATCCTTTAACTTAAGTATAAACACCCACACTTTTCTTGAGTGGTCATCTACAATAAACAAGAAAAATTTCCACCAGTTTTAATTGAGACTTGTGAGGACCCCATAGATCAGTATGTATGTAATCTAATGCCCCCTTAGTTTTATTTTTTCTTTTACCAAATTTCACCCTATGAGCCTTACCAAGAATACATTCTTCATAAAAGTCTAAGGATTCAATTTTGTCCAGCCTAAGTGCCCTTATTTACAGAGTTTTCTTAGCCCCTTTTCACCTATGTGTGCAAGTCTAAGATGCCATAATCTTCCTATATCAAATTTATTCTTTGAGCCTACAGACACTAAGTCAACTGTAGTGCTTCCATATAGTACATATAGACCATTACTTCTAGAGTCTTTCATTATGATAATCGACCTCTTCATGACTTTCAAAGAACCATTCTTTGTTTTAATCAAGTAGCCAATTGATCAAGCATCCCTAATGATATCAAATTTCATTTTAAATCTGGAACATGTCTTACATTATTAAGTTCTTTGATAAAGTTATCATGTAATCTCAGTCTGACTGTTCATGTACTAATCATATTACAGGTTATATTGTTTCCCATCAAAAATTTTCTACCATTTATAAATTCATAGATTGCAAAGAAATTCTTATTTAGGCACATATGAAAAGAACATCTAAAATCCAGGATCCACTGCCCTTCTATTTTCTTCTCAGTTGCAATATAAAGTGTTATCAGGATATAGTCTTCATCAGCTAATTCATAACTTTCTTCTGAGGCTACTGCTGCATCTCCTTCTTTCTCATTTTTTTCCTTTTCTTTATGTTTTCTTTTAAAGCGATCTTTCTTGAAATGACCTTCTTTATGACATTGAAAACATTTGAATACCTTGTTTTTATACTTTGCTCTTTGGTTTTTTATCCTTTTGTTGTTTTTCTTCTCAAATCTTTTCTTTGCAGAAAGATTTTCAGCATTTTCATTGTCCCTCGATTCTGCTTTCTTCTTTCACTCTTTTAAATTCAATGTAGACTTTACTTCCTGTATAGACAAAGAATCTTTTCAAAGAGTCAATTGTATCCATAAAATATTTGTAAAAATTTGGTAGATAGCTCAATAAAATCATTGCTTGATCTTTATTACTTATTTTCACATCAATATTCTCTAAGTTCAAAATTATTCTATTGAACTCATTTAAATGATCCTTTATCGAGTCACCTTCCTGTAAAGGAAAAATATACAACCTTCTTTTAATGAAAGGTCAATTGGCTAATGATTTTGCCATAAATCAATCTTTTAGCTTCTGCCATAGACCAGTAGCTATGGTCTTCCTTGATACTTCTCGTAGAACCTTATCTCCAAGATTTAAGATTATGGCACTATGGGCTTTTTTGAGTATTTATGTCTTCTCTTTCTCGAATAATGTTTAAGGCATATTATCTTCACCCAACAAAGCATTTTGAAAACCTTGATGAACCAAAAGTGTTTTTATCTTGATTTTCCAAAGATTAAGTCATTGTCACCAATGAACTTTTCAACATTGAACTTTGTTTGAGCCATTCTTGAACCTGGCAATTATGATACCAATTTGTTATACCAGTTTTCTAACAAAAATTGATCTTTCTTAACAATTTAATCTTGATCAATTATAATCACTATGAAGAATGTGATCTAAATTTTTTGAAGAGTAATAGAAGCTACAGTGAAAGAAGCAAGCAAGAGCAATTGCTGAGCTGGAAGAATAAATTAAATTGCTTCTTGATAGTTATATGGTTGTTAATGACAGTTGGCGTTATAAATCAAGAAATAAATTTGATTAGCTGCTATAAACTATATAACATTTTGATCATTTTGTATCTTGTATTCATATGCAAAAAATACAATTAGAAGAGAATTAATTTCTCTATTTTTACATCTTCTTAAATTATTCTTGATTTAATTTTCACTTGTGATTAATCTGTGCTTTGCAATTGTCTGGACTGCATTCAGAAGCTTCAATTTTTTTTATGTTCTTGTAGGATAAGGTCTTCAAATCAACAAATGATATCAGAGCCATCAAGAACTTCAAGAATAACATCCTCCAAGTTCTCCATAGAAAAGTTTATAGGGGAGAATGATTTCAATTTGTGGAAGATGAAGATGAAGGCTTACTTGGTTCATGAAGGCTTAAAAGAGGCATTGATTGAAGAAGAAAAAAATCTTCACAAAGTTTAATGATGCAGAGAAGAAAGAAATCCTGAGAAAGGCACACAATGCTCTTGTTTTATCTCTAAGAGATGAAGTTTTAAGGGAAGTTTTAATGGAATCCACTGCTATTGGATTATGGAATAAATTAGAGGCAAGATATATGAAAAAATCCTTGGCACACAGGTTGTATTTGAAAAAGCGATTGTACACACTTAGTCTTGAAAAATGAGGCTTTGTTAAGGATCATCTTGACACCTTTAACAAGATTATTCTTAACTTGGAAACCATTGGTATTAGGTTTAAGGATAAAGATCAAGCCTTAATGGTATTAACCTCTTGACCAACTAACTATGATTATTTCATCGAAACATTGTTGTATGGCAAAGATACAGTGAACATGGATGGTGTGAAATTGGCATTAAGTTTAAGAGAGCTAAGCAAGAAGGCTGAACAAAAAGATTTGAACAAAGTAAAGAGCTTAAATGCAAGAGGAAGACAAGAAAGAAAGGATAACAAAAACAAGAAAGGTTTAAGATCATCATCAAAAGGTAAGAAGCTAAAGTGCTTCTACTGTCACAAAGAATGGCATTTTAGAAGGGATTGCCTTAAAAAAATTAATCATAAAAAGGATGAATCATTAAAGAAAAAGAGAAATGCAGCAGTAGTAACTGATGAAAACTTTCAAAATGTTTTTATTTTTGTTACTTCAAACTCAAAACCAAAGAGTTAATGGATCTTGGATTTTAGCTGTACATTTTACATGTGCCCGAATAAAGACTTATTTATATCCTTAGAAATGATTGATGGGGGTAGAGTGTTGATAAGAAATAACATGTTTTGCAAGGTAGAAGGTGTAAGTACAATCAAGTTTAAAGAGAAATCTTTTGTCCTTAGGAATGTTTGATGAAGTAAGCTATTCATTCAAAGTTGAAAACAATGCGCTGAAAGTCACAAAAAGGTCATTGGTGCTATTCAAGGGCACAAAAAAGAATGGTTTGTATGTATTGCAAGGAAGGGTAGAAAAAGATGAACCAAGAAGCATGATTGCTAAGGAAGATGATTCAATGATGTTGTGGCACCTCAAGTTAGGCCATTTAGATGGGAAAGGCATTGATGAACTGAGAAAACAAGGCTTGTTTGACATAAATTCAATGGCCTCTCTTAAGTTCTGTGAAGGCTGCATTTTAGGGAAGCGTCACAGGGTAAAGTTTGGCTCAGCAGTTTATAATACTAAAGAGATAATTAAATACCTCCACTCTAATTTATGGAGTCTTACACAAGTAAGCTCAGTCGGTGGTGTCAAGTACTTGCTTTCCATAATATATTATTACTTTAGAAAAGCATAGATTTTTACCTTGAAGAGTAAAAATCTAGTGTTAAAAAAGTTTAGAGGCTGGATTAAATTGATTAAGAATCAAACAAATAATAGAGTAAAGACATTAAGAATAGATAATGGAATGGAGTAATGTAATAAGGAATTTGATGCATTTTGTAAAAAAATAAGGCATTTAAAGATACAAGACTGTTAGGTTCACATCACAATAGAATGGGGTGGCTGAGAGATTTAACAGAACCATAATGGAGAAGGTTAAATGCATGTTAATAAGTGTAGGTTTGTCAAAAAAATTTTGGGCTGAAGGGGTGTCAACTACAGTATATCTGTATAACAGAAGTCCAACATCTATGCTGAAATTTAAAATACCTGAGGAGGTTTGGTTAGGACATCCTCCGAACCTGAGCAACTTGAAGATTTTTGGATGCACATCATATATGCATATAAACCAGAAAAAGTTTGATGGTAGAGCAATAAATGGGGTATTTGTGGGATATCTAGAAAGGATAAAATGATATAAAGTTTGGTGTAATGATGGAAGTAGCAGTAGATGTGTAATCAGCTAGGTTATCAAGTTTCATGAAAGGGAAATGCTTAGAAAAGAATATGAAATTAAGGACACTTTAATGAAGTAGACACCAGATAGCACCACTAATGAATTTGAGGTGGAGTTAAGCTCGAAAAAAAGAAATGACAGGACAGAACACCTTGAAGAAGAACAACTTGTACCACAAGAGGAAAACACTCAAAGTTATGAGTTAACTAGAGACAGAACTAAAAGAAGGATAAGACTTCCCATAAGGTATGGATATGCTAACATGATTGCATATGCCTTGAATGTTGCAAATCATTTCATTGGAGAAAAGCCAAACACTTATAAAGAGGCTATGAATAAACCTAACTCTTACCTATGGATTCAAGCAATCAAAGATGAAATGAGTTCATTAGAGAAAAATCATACTTGGAGACTAGTTTCAAAACCATAAGGCAGAAAAATTGTTGGATATAAATGGTTGTTTAAAAGGAAGGAAGATACTAATAGAGGTGGAGCTATTAAGGTGTTGATTTTAATGAAGTGCTTGCACCTGCGGTAAGGCATGTATCAATACGAATGCTACTAGCCATAGTGACTATTTATGACTTGGAGTTAGAACAAATGGATATCAGGACCACATTCCTTCATGGAACTTTGAATGAAGAGATATACATGCATCAACCTGAAGGCTTCATAAAGCATGGATAGAAAGAAAATGTGTGCCTATTGCTAAAGTCATTATATGGACTAAAGCAGTCCCCAAGGCAATGAAATCTCAAATTTGACAGCTTTATGATTAATAAGGAATATAGCAGAAGTAAATTTGATAACTATGTATATTTCAAAGAGAAAAACATTGATGATATAGTACACCTACTGGTCTATGTTAATGATATGCTACTTGCAGTAAAGAATAGAAAAAATTGATAAGTTGAATCATTTTCATGGCAAACTGATGTAATTAAAAATTTCTAACAACTTAACATAATAACAATCCTCTTAACATGTAATTTAATTACATGCATTAATTTTTTATTGATTATTAATTTAATCTTTGTATAGAATTTAACTCACCTATCCTAAACTAAAAGATAAAGAATACATTAAATATTATAAAAATAAAGAGTATTTTCAAATACTTCTCCTGAAATTTGATGAAATTATACGTAAATGTAAATTTTTAAAAGAATAACAAAAAGTATCCTTTAATAATAAACCGCCACATTTAACCATTAGTTGACTAACTAAAATAGTAAAATGATTATAATAACTTTATATATAATTTTAAATATTAGTAATATTTTTTACATATTTCTCCTGAGATTTCGAAAACTAATAAAAATTACTTCCTGGAAATTAATTTTTTATATTTTAATATCTAATTTAATTTAATTTAATCAATACACATAAATTAGATGCTAATTTTAACAAGATAATAGCATAAATTACTTACTTGTATAAAAATATAAACTATTTAGTTTAATGAATATATATATATATATACACATATATATAACTATATGATATAAATATATGCAAAGAAGTATT
>CP135546.1:2246940-2281711 GCA_032402905.1 Khaya senegalensis | reverse complement strand
TGTTTATTAAATTAAATTAAATATTAAAAAATAAAAAATAACTTTCAAGAGATACTTTTTATTAATTTTTAAAATATCAAAGTAGATATATAAAAAAAATCACTAATATCTAAAATGATATATAAAATTATTTTAATTATTTTATTATTTTAATTAGTTAATTAATAGTCAAATATAACAATTTTACACACTTTCTATTTGTTTTTTGAAAATTTATATTTATGTATGATTTTACTAAATTTTAGAAGAGGTATCTAAAAATATCCTATGAAAATAATAAAATCATATAATAACAATTAATTTTGTGGGATTATTATGTTATCACAATTCATTCGTATTAGAAGCATTCAAAACAAACAATTGGTGTGGTCCTTAAAACTTTGAATCAATATATTATATACATATACCATAAAGGTTACGATTCAAAATTATTTAACATGCAAAAATAATTTTTAAGCTCATTGTGAATGAAAATCACCATAATCAAGTCTTAAAATTTATTAAATTGACATAAAATTATGAAAAATCTAACAAAGGTTTCATCCCTAACTTTAACAAAGAAAATTTAATCGCTAAAGAACATAATAAAAATAAATAAAATACAAAAAGAAGTCTTAAATGTTATGATATACCCTAAAAGCTATTTGTGTTATTGACTTCAAAGATATTTTATCTTATATATACAGTATATATTAATAAAAGAAATAGTTGTTTATTCACAAATATAAATTGTTTCTTTTCTTTAGTTATGCATATAAATAAAGTACATTTGTAAATTATTCTAATAATTCATTTAATCGTTAAATGAAATTATTAAATTTGTTACCTAAAGATGTAATATCGAATGGGCAATAATATCACATAATATACATATTGAATATTTCTTATAAATATCATAAGATAATATTAATGTAGATAACGTGACAGTCACGTTATTAAAACATTAGTATAGATTAAATAACTGAAAAATTATTTTTTCAAATATTACTACACAAACGATAAATTACGTGATGCTGCATGTAGTCAATAATTTATCATATAATTATAGTAATGTACAATATTATTCTTTGATCTAAGACATTATAATTGAATATGATGTAAATGTACATGATTCATATAGTATATAAGTATGTGATTAATTATATCTTGTATGTTAAAGTCGGTTTAGTCACATATTGTTTATATTTGAAAACAAATGACGATTAAAATAGAATTTGTTGGCTCGACGTATAAGATCAACATTATTGCTAACTTAATTCGAATTCGAATTCCTAAATGAACATTAATAAACAATTAAAATAGTAAATTTTTTTGTTAGAGTAATTAAATATTATATAAAAAAATTCATGATGACGAGTTCAACACATATTGATTTATAATTTATATTTATATCCATATAAAGTTTTAACATATTATGAATCCTTACTTGATTAGAATTAAACGACAAAAGAATTTTACCCACACGGTATGTACAATTAAGATAAAAATTGATGAAATATGATTTTATTGTGAATTAGAGACTATAACACATTACTAGATATTAATTATAATTTTTAAACTTTCAAATAGTTCAATAAATTTAAAAATTTCAGAATAAGTTTACGGTTATTTTACAGTAAATCTACATAATCACACTAATAACTAAAGACAATAAAAAGTGTTTGAGAGAGAAATTATTATCGGTAGTAAGGCTAGTACCTTTGAGATAATATTTAGGAAAATATATATATATATATAATTGTTATATATATTTATTTATAAATTTTTTAAAGTATTTAAAGAAATTTTCTAAGGTTTACATTGAAATATAATTTATTGTAAATTACATGGTTAAATTGATAATACGAATTATCTAAGAACCTAAATATAAATAGATAATTATGGAATAATTACACATTAGTTAATATATATATATATATATGCTTAATTATATTTGGTTAAAGGTTAATCAAATATTTTATATTTAAGTATTTGGATTTAAATATATAAAATAAAAATAATAAAATAATGATTATTTTCTCTATGCTACCTATGCACTTTTATTTAAAAAATAAGGGTAAAAGTAGAAAAGTTTGAATATTTTTTAAGTATGTATATGTAATTTTACCAAATGAATGGATTAAGCCAGAAAAACCTAGCTCTCTCCCTCACAATATTGGCCAAGCAAGCTTCTCCAATTTGTGGTGGTATAATTGTGAGTTCTTCATATAATTGAACAAATTTTCATCACCTCTCATCAAATAAGCATAGAAATCTCATCCAAAATTACCAATTTATACATATATATGATATATGTTCAATTGGCATATCATGTGTTTGTAGAAATCTATGAATGAATTCAAATTTTAATTTAATATATGTTATAAGTATTTCAATCCAACACTAAAGATAGGAGAAGAAAGCACCCTTTGTTAATCTTGGCCTTCTTGAAAGTCTTTTTAGCCTTTCTACACTTGTCTCTTTATCCCTTTTGTGTTCTTGAAGCAAAAGATGTGCTCTCTTTAAATAAAACAAGTTATACTTAGTTCTCTTAATTCTAAGAAAAGTAGAATTTACATAATTCCTTTTTTTTAACTAGAACTTGACCTTTTTTAGATTTATCAAAATCTAAGATATATATTATTTTATCTACTACAACTAGACAATTATATTCTAATAATGAGTAAGATTAAATAAAAGACTTAAATCTCTAGTTTATAATAGAGAAAACGTTGTATAATTTAAAGTTTTGTAGAGAAAATTATTTCTATTTTAGTGAGTATTGCTCAAGTTGTCAATTCTAATAAAAATTAGAATTGCTTCTCCTTATTTTTCAATGAGTGAGCTTATTTTCTTTTTTTAAAATATGTGTTTAATGTGTTTCATAATAAGTTTTTTCATTTTTTTTTTTAGAAAAAGTCACCTCAATTCTTAAAAAATAAGAAAAATTTTGAAAATGTATCTTTTAAATTCATTTCTTCGTACGTGCTAATAAAAATATGCAAAATAATAAAAATAAATAAAATGATTACAAAATAATAGAAATAACTAGCAAGAATAGGCATTTATGACTTAAATATATGTAAAATAATGGACCTATCACAATAGTCCTTTCAATGAATAATAAATATACACTAATTTTTTTATTTGAATTATCTACTTCAATAATCAATATAAATCATTCATTTGAAATTGAAAATCTATAATTTTATATTATAAAATGTTTAAAAATAATAAAAAGGAACTTACAACTAATGATTTAGTTCAAAAACTTTTGATACTTAAATCTAATCATATTGACAAATGACCCACTCCAAGTAGTCCTATCTACAAAACCCTAAAATTTTCAATGTTAACAAAATTGTTGAATGACACATTTATATGATTTGGACTTCAGTTAACAATATCCATCACAATTTTGAAAACTTCTCAATTGAATTTGATTTAAGGATAATGATAATATTTATCAAGAACACACATAAAGAGAAAAATTCATTCACTAAGAAATTCAACGTTTCTCTTCAAAAGAATGTAAAAGCAAGTCATAATAAATCTCTCTCAATATTTTTAGAATGAAAGAATTGCTTATATAAGGTTTGGTTTCTCAAGCCAATGCTTGGCATTAGGTTGGCAGATACATTTTGTGTGCTAAAAAACTTAAACAACAATATTTTAACACAAAATGAACTAACAAAGAATCTGAACCTAACATAGACTACCAAATGCACCGTAAAAGAGTAAACCTTTATTTCAATTATTTTTGAATTAACAAATTCAATGACAGGTGTCTTATAAAACTGCTTCTAATTTTTATAAAAAAAAAAATAAATAAATAAATAAAATATTGAAAACTATTGTGGTCAAAAATTTCATCATCTGTAATGCACACACGTTATTCAATGACACGGGTCATGCTTCTTTTCAAGACATTGATGATCATTATTTTAATAACTCATCAAGTTATCTGATTTGTCATCATTAATATATTTAAGTTGGCTATAAATCATTTAATTTAATTTATAATTATAATTATAATTTGTTATGATTAATATAATATCTTTATAAATAATCCTTGTTATTTGTACATGAATAAAAATTAATAATAAACTATTCATCTCTTGGGTCTCATTTTTTTTTTCTTCCTATAATAACAACCCTTTTCCATCAGATAAACTTTTACTAATTTACTTAATATAATATTTAATTATATTATATTCTTTATTAATTATTATATCTCAAGCATTCTGTCTCAACAATATAAATTAATCCATCATTGCTATTTTTGTGCTTTATTTATGCAGTAGAATAATATTTTCTGAATCAATAAAATTTTATTTAATCAGATCAGATGAAAAGAAAATCAATAAAACAATACAGCTTTAAAAAGAAAAAAAAAATTCCTTTAATTAATACAAATAACTTATTGTTAATGATTCGAAAAAAAATCATTACTTGCACTGTTTCAACACGTAGTCAGCCTATAGTTAAACTCAATCCTACATCATTTTAGGTTTCTAAACAATTAATTATGATGAATTCTTTTTGTAATAGCCAAATATAAGCATCTTAATCTTCCATCAATTAATGGCACTTTCTCAAAATGATGAAATGTACGTGGACTGGAATATTTTCCCTATTATTACTATGAAACTTAAATACGAAAGAATTAATCTTATCTATTTCCCCAGATTAATGTCATCCATTTACCATAGAACATGTAGTTACATTGAAAAAATAAGGGTCTGTATTTCCTCAATGCCCATCGAAGATTACAAAATTTTCAACTTGGTTCAAAGTATTACTTCATTTCCCAAGCTTCCATGGCATGATGAGCTACTTGTAGCCCAAAAGAAAAACATCACAGCTTTCTTTATTGTTGACGAAGCAAAGTGATAGCAATTTGTGAATAGAGCGTGCCTAGCTCTTCCAGCTGTTTAGTGACAAGTGGTACCTATTTGTCCTATACAGTTAAGACATCATTATTGCAATTTTACATATTCAGAAGTATTTAGCGGGATGGATTCTTCAGCCAATAAGTTAGAAAACAATATTATACATGATGAATGTCTTCAGAAAAAAGAAAACCCTTAATTAATTAACCAAACAAAAAAAGGAAAAAAAAAAACCATAAAATCCCATTAGTTGTGATGCCCAAATAACTAATTGGAGTGATATATTCAGTTAGTTGGATATGTTATCGATCTATCCATAATATTCTAACCATTAATCTATAAAGAACATCATGCTAAGCTGCAATGATTTTAGTTAGCAAAATCTTATTTGGAAATTGAAAAGTGAAATTTTATTAGTCATTATGGAAGGGCAAGGCATACATAGAGTTATGCTGAGTTTACAACCATTCGCAGAATGTGCTGTGCTCTAAATTCCAAGTTTCCGAAAGATACTGATGATCACTTAGGTAGTATAAATTTTTCCAGTCATATTATTTAATATGGCTGCCTCGAATTGATACGCAGACATGCTTCTCACTTTCCTAATGACTAAAACCTCTCTTTAAAGATTTTTCTCCAACTGATAAACTTTGTTCCATTCTGGCCATGGAAGTTTTTACGTACTTTTTGCATTTCCTGCTTTTAGTGTTTGTTCATGCAGAAACCAACCTCAGCTTCGTCTACAGTGGATTCCTACGAGCAAACTTGAGCTTAGACTGAGCTGCTTTCGTAAGAAAAGATGGGATACTTGGCATCACAAATGATCAATGGAGAATTCTCGGCCATGCCATCTACCCAACTCCTCTTCGATTCAAAGAGCTCAAATACAATTATCAATTTACAGCTGTCACATTCAGCACTAACTTTGTCTTCTCCATCGTTCCAAAGTATCCTGAACTTGGAGGCCGTGGTCTTGCTTTCGTTCTTATGTCGCCCAAACAACCAGAAAATTGTCAGGTAAACCAATATCTTGGCCTTCCCAACGATACCAGCAACGCAAAAATCACTACTCGTATATTCGCAGTGGAGTTTGATTATGTCCAAAATCTTGAGCTACAAGATATCAATGATAACCATGTAGGAATTGATATATCCAGTTTGATTTCTAACATATCAGAGCCAGCAGCTTATTATTTTTCCAGTGGCAACAACATCAACGACAACAATATCTCTATCATTCTCAAGAGTGGAGATCCCTTTCAAGCATGGATTGATTATAACAGCCAGGAAATGTTGATCAATATCACAATATCTCCTCTTGGCATACCTAGGCCGCATCGCCCTTTGATATCTTACCCCATTGATCTCTCTACTGTATTGGATGAGTACATGTACGTGGGCTTCTCTGCTTCCACTGGTTTGCTTACAGCCTTCCATTACTTGCATGGCTGGAGCTTTAAGATCGGGGGAAGGGCACAAGATCTGGATATAACTGATCTTCCATTTCGTACGACAAAATCTAACGGAGTCGTGCATATGAAAGGATTTGCGGTTGGCATCACCTTGGCAAGTATTACTCTTGTCATTTTGATAATCAGTGCTGCTATTCATGTATTACGCAGCATTAGAAATGGGGACGAGATCTTAGAAGACTGGGAAATTGAATATGGAGCTCGTAGATTCAGATACTCGGAGCTCTACTCAGCCACCAATGGTTTTGGAGAGAAACGTCTTGTAGGATCCGGAGGATTTCGTAAAGTGTACAGGGGGGTAATTCGTAGCACTGGTCTAGAAGTTGCAAATAAAGCGAGTTGCTCATGATTCTCGTCAGGGAATGAAGGAATTTGTAGCGGAAATAACAAGTATGGGGCGACTTCGGCATCGAAATCTTGTGCAGTTACACGGATGGTACCGTAAGCAAGATGAACTACTCCTTGTTTAAGACTACGTGCCAAATGGAAGCCTTGACAAGTTTTTGTTTGATTATGATGACCAGAAAAAGAAAATACTAACATGGGATCAAAGATACAAGATCCTAATTGGTGTGGCTCAAGCATTACTTTACCTCCATGAAGAATGCGATCAAAGAGTTGTTCACCGAGATGTGAAACAAAGCAATGTCTTAATCGATGCAGATCTCAATCCGAAGCTTGGGGATTTTGGCCTAGCAAGGGTGTATGATCACAATAGAAATCCACAGACAACTTACATAGTAGGAACACTTGGGTACTTAGCCCCAGAACTAACTAGGACAGGAAAAGCAACTACAAGCTCAGATGTGTATGGATATGGCAGACTAATGCTAGAAGTAGCTTGTGGAAGAAGGCCACTCGAGCCGCAGAGAAACGCAGTGGAGCTATTGTTGGTGGATTGGGTCAGAGAGTTACATTCACAAGGGGAGATCACCAAAGCCATTGATCCCGCACTTGATTATTATGATCCAGAAGAAGCTGAGTTGGTGCTTGGTCTTGGTTTACTCTGCTGTGATCCACATCCAGATTACAGACCTAGCATGAGAAGGGTCATGGAATTTCTTTTGGGAGATGCCAACCTTCCTCCGATACCTCTAGGCATTCACCTCGAGATTCCGAGGCTGATACCAAATTACTCTGAAAATGATTCTGATCCTTCCTGCAGTAGAATGACATCATCTAAGAGTAATAGTTTTACAAGCTTTGACAAGAAGTTAACTGGTAATCAAACAAAAAGGATTACCTTTTAATATCTATAGGTAGCCAGCTAGCTATGTACTATAAATTAAGCATGCATGAGTTGTAAAATTGTATAAATATATATACAACTAAGTAGAAAGTGGCTGGTGAAGTACTGTAATAAACTCGATGACCGAAATTGTTTTGAATGTTGCAATCCCAAAAGTTAGGTGACATCTATGTAATGTATTCAGTACTGCAAGTATATGTGTGTGGATATACATAAAGGGCTCCAATCATTTCTCTCTCAATTGCCATTCTCTTTCTTAATTTGCATCTAATATTTTTAACTAGCTTTCTTCTTAAAAACAGAATTAATTAGACTTGTATATTTGTTAAGATATGCCCAAAAAATCATTTGTATTATTTACTTTAGAGATATATTTTGTCTCGTATATACATTATATATTAATTTAAGAAAGTATTCTTTATTTACAAATATAAGTTATTTCTTTTATTTAGCCATGTATACAAATAAAGTATATTTGTGAAGTATCCTAATAATTCATTTAACTATTAAATAAAATTATTAAAACTGTTCTCTATAAAAATGATATCAAATAGGTAAAGATATTGCATATTAAATATATTGAATATATTCGATAAATATCATGAAATGATATAAGTGTTGGTAACATAAAAACCATATTATTAGGATATTAATATGGATTAGATAGTTAGATAATTATTTATTCGAACATGACTATACAATGATAAATCACGTGATAATGTATGTAGTCAATAATTTATCGTATAATTATACTAATATGCGATATTATCTTTTAACCTGAAACATTATAGTAAAATCTTATGTAAATACCCGTAATTCATATAGTATATAAGTACGAGACTAATCAAATTTTGTATGATAAAACTTATTTGATTACATATTGTTTACATTTGTAAATGAATGATGGTTAAAATGAGATTCGTTGGTTCGATGTATAAGATTTAAGTTTTCGCTAACTCAATTCAAATTCAAATTCAAATTCCTTGACAAACATTAATAAATAGTTTAAATAATAAATCTCTAGTCAAAATAATTACATATCAAATGAAGGAATTCATAGTAACAAGTTTAGTATATATTAATCGATAGTTTGTATTTATATTGATATAAAGTTTTGATATATCATGAATCCTTACTCAATCAAAATAGAACAATAAAAAGATTTTAACTATATGGTATATGCAATTGAGAAGAAATTTGATAAAGTATGACTTTATTATAATTTATGGGTTATGATATATTGTTAGATATTAACTATAGTCATTAAATTTTTTAGAGATATTTGAGAGAAAAAATATTATCGATAAAAAAATTAGCACATTTAAGATAATATATAGATCGAAATATAAATATATATATATATATATATGTTATATATATTTAAGAATTTTTTCAAGTTTTTAAAGAATTTTCTTCACATCGCATCAAAATATAATTTCCTATAAATTATGTGGCCTAATTAATAATATGGATTGTTAATGGACCTAAATATAAATATGTAATTATTGAATAATTGCACTTAAATTCATGAAGTTATACTTATTACATTTACTTAAAAGTTAAGTAAATATGTTGTATTTAAGTATATGGATTTAAATGCATAAAATAAAAATTATTGGATGATTATTATTATATCTATGATACATATTCATCTTTAATTAAAGTAAGGGCAAATATGTAAAGTCATGGATATATTTAAGTATAAATATGACAACTTTACCAATTTTTCATGAGATATAAAAGAAAAACCTATCTCTCCCATGTAAAATTCAGCCAAGTTCTTTCTCTCATGATTTTTAGTGGTGTAGATTATAAAATCTTCACAAAATTGAAGGTATTTCTTCATCATCCAAGGATACATGCTTGATATAAGCTCATCCTATGTTGAAATTTATGCATATATATAATATATATTTAGTTGGCAATTCAAGTGTTTATGAAAATACTTGAATGAACCAAACTTTATGTTTTTTGCATGTTATACATTTCACTTAAAACATATATGTATTAGATGCATGTACATTTCTTTACAAGTTACACATAGTATAAACATTAGTGTATATATGATATGTGAATGTGTGTATGTGTATAAAATGTATTACGATTACAACACAAACTTTAGGTTAGTTCATCAATACAAATAAACAAAATATGGCCACTAGTTTGACCAGTTATCGAAAAAATTACAAAACCAACACAACAACAAATATCGAAATTGCTTGTGAGTCAAGGAATTTTGAAAAAACAAGTAAATCAATAAAAATTAAAAATAACATGTAAAGTGTTACGTGTATTAATAATTAGAGAATTATTAATAAAACATACAATAAAAACGTTTTAATAAGAATAAAACATGTTTATATTTATATGCGATATACATACTAAAAGTTAGTACATATTTATTCATAAGATGAATAACAATGGATTCTATGATTTGATATTATATTCCAAAATTTTCTATGATATAAGGGGTGCAATATTAATAGTATAAAATTTAGTTATCTAGTTCTTAAGTATATATTATTATTTAAACTAAGATTTCTATGATGTGAGGTTTAGATGAGAGATACATCTCAGGAAAGCATAATAGATAGAATTTAACTGGCTTAGGGTACCAAAATTTCTATTAAGCAAGGCATCAGAGGTTAGGGTAAGGAAAATGAATTATACCTTACTTAAGATGTAATAGAAAAATGTTTCTTACTTATTGCGATTAATTGACCAAAATTTATAAAATGTGAGGTTGACTAATTTTAATAAGAATTTAATTCCTTACTAAAATATTAAATTCATTAAATCTCCAACAAAACTTTTGAGTCCTAATTTAAGGAGTGTAAGATTTAAATTAAATAATGAAAACTAATATGATAAGCATTGTTTAATAATTTTCTAAATGTTTTATTGTTATTTTTTAAATTGTTTAAAAAATATATAAGACACTAACTAATACTTTCTTTTCTCACAATTTCTCATACCTGTGATATAAAATATACAAAATGTCGAACAGCACTCTTTTAAAAATCTTGGTCAAGAATATTTTAATGGGACCAAACTTTAAAGACTAGTTCAAAAATATCATAATTATTCTGAATTTTAAAAAACTTAGCTATATCTTAGAAGGTATTCTAACACTAAAGATATATAAGGATACTGCACGTAGTGATCATGAGGTATATAAGAAATGGCATGATGATAACCGAAGAGTTTAGGGATACATGCTCACATCAATGAACAGAGAACTTCAAACTAAATATGAAAAATTCTATGGTGTATATGATATTCTTTAAACTTTATGAGAGTTGTATAGCGATAATTCTCAAGTTGTATAGTACAAATTGTATACTACTTTATTTAACATGAGGCTTAGGAAGAAAGTGTCGCTAGATGATCATGTCATCAAGATGATTAATTATTTGAGGTAGTTATATGTATATGATGTAATCATACCTCACCGTATACAAGTGAATTTGATTCTTCAATCCCTTCCTCTTAGTTATAAACTATTTATAACTAATCATAATTTAAATAGGATTAAGCAAACTCTTCCAAAATTGCTAAAAGAGCTTTAAGAGTTCTACAAGCGAAACAACAGAAGAAAAAGATATGAGGATATCCACATGACTTCTACTAGTAGAACTAGTAAGAAATCTAAGAAGTCACAAAAGAAAAGGTCAAAAGTTGGTTTAAAAAAAAAGTTTTAAGAAAACTCAGTCCAAGGTAGATAAAGCCAAAAATAAAAGAACTATTTCTATTATGAGAAATTAAGGCATTAGAAGAGAAACTGTCCTTAATACTTAGAGAGTCTTTGAAATATTAGAATAGGTATATCTAACAACTACTGTTTCATTAATTATGAATAAATATTATTTTAAATAATCAGTTTTGGATAGTTGATTTAACAGCTACTACTCATATATGTGTCTCTTTGTAAGTAATACAAAATAATTTTACATTGCATAAAGGTGATATCGTATTGAGGATAACTAATAGAACAACTATTGTTGCAAAAGTGAAAGGATCTTACTTTCTTAAATTAGCCACAAGATACATTTTGAGCTTAAATTCTATGTTGTATTTTACTAAGGCCACTAGAAATATTATTTTTATTTTTGTACTATATAAATCTAGTTACACCGTATAATTTAATAGAAATGAATGTTTGATACATTTGAAAAATATATTAGTTAATAGAGCAATGAATACAAGTGATTTGTATATGGTTCAACTATGTAATACAAATCTGTTAAATTCGTTATCAAGAAAAGAGTTCAAAATGAAACAAATGTTAAAGTTTTAGGACATTATAAATTAAGTTATATCAGAGAAATAGAATGATTCAGCTTGAAAAAAGTGAGATTTTAGGCCAATTGAATTTGAAACCTTATCCAACCTATGAATCATGTCTTTGAGGTAAAATGACCAAATTACCTTTTAAGAGTAAAGGAAAGAGAGCTAAGGAATTTTTAAAACATATACATATAGATGTGTGTAAACCATTTAGAAAAATAGCTTGAGAAAAACTTAAGTACTTCATTACCTTTATCGATGATATGTCATGATATAAGTACGTGTATTTAATGAAATACAAATTTAAATTCTTTGAAAAGTTTAAAAAAGTTAAGAATTGAGTAGAAAAATAGAAAGAAAAAAAGTATAAAATTATTATTATCATATCGTGAAAAAGAATACTTGAGTATATAATTTCGAGAATTCTTAAAGAATAACAAAATTGTTTCCACTTGACTCTTTCTTATACACCACAACTTAATAGGACAATGAAAAAAAAAAATCGTACCTTATTAGATATGGTGCAATCAATTATGAGTTTTATGAATTTGCTGACATATTTGTAGAGATATGGCCTTTAAACCACTTTGTACACCTTGAAAAAAGCCTTTTCAAAATTAGTTCAAAAGACTCCGCATGAAATATAGAGTTAAAAGAAATCCAATCTCAATTATATGAGAATTTAGAATTGTCCAAGTTATATTAAGTTAGTTAACATCGATAAGTTAGAAAAAATAAATCTAATAGTTTAGGATATAATTTCTACTTCCTTTCTAATCAAAGAGTTTTGATCAATAGGAATGCTTATCTCTTAGATAATGAGTTTTTGAAAAAAAGAAAATACTGATAAAGATATTGAGCTCAGAAAAGAGTCATCAAAGCCTCAAACCCACATTGTTGTAGTTAGATTATTCAATCAGCAGACCTTAGTGTAAATTTTAGTTCAGAGATCTTTTAGAATATCAAAACCTCCGGAACAATACAGGTTTTCTCCATAAGCATGAGTATGACTCAAATTTAGTAGAAGAAACTAATCGTAGTGATAATCTTAAAAGTTCTGAATAAACTATCTTAAATAGAGATTCAAGTAAATGGCTAGAGGTTATGAATTTTAAGATTCAATCCATATATGCCAATTAAGTCTAAACACTTATTAATCCATAAAAAAAAAAAATAGTTCTTATTGATTATAAATGAATCTTCGAGAGAAATATTAGTAAGGATGGTTAAATCGAGACCTATAAAGATTGACTAATGGTAAAAGACTATATTCAAAAACAAGGGTTGGATTATGAGAAAATTTTTTCACCAATAACTATTCAGATTTAATCTGCATACCATAATTATGAAATCTAGCAAATTAATGTGAAAACAATATTTCTCAATGGATATCTTAAGGAAAATATTTATATAGAATAACTCATAAATTTTATATCCACTATAAATAGAAATAAGATTTACAAGTTGCATCGATTCATTTATAGATTGAAACAAGTTTTTAAAAACTTGAATATTCAATTTGATAAGGTGATTAAATTGTTTAAAATTGTGAAAAACCCAAATGAATCTTATGTTTATAACTAAATTAAAGATCATGCCATTATGTTCTTTATATTGTATATGGATGACATCTTGTTAATAAGCAATGATGTTAGCATGATGACGAAGATAAAAATCAAGTTATCCAAAACTTTTTCTATGAAAGATTTGAAAAAGATGACCTATATCCTTGGAGTTTGCATCTATAAAGATAGAGCGAAAAGAATAATTGAATTATCCTAGAAATTGTACATAGAGAAAATGTTGAAAAAGTTCAACAGGAAAAACTTTAAGAGTTTCTTTAAAAGAGAACACTTGCCTTTCATTCATAGTTTTCATCTTTCTAAAGATATAGGTCCAAAGATTGATGAAAAGCAGCTTATCTCAGTATTTATTTTTATATGTAATGAAGACATTATAAGTTAAAAATGTTTCAAACAAACTATAACAGCAAACTTCATAATGAAAATTGAATAAATTGTTGCTTTAAAAGCAACAAAATAGGCTATTTGAATACGAAAATTCATGTTTAAACTTGATGTGGTTTCTAACATAATTTATCCGATAACCATATTTTGTGACAATACTAAAAGTATTACATAGCCAAAGAAACCAAGAGCATAGTAAAAGTCTAAGCATATTCAATATAAATATTACATTTTGAAAGAGTTCGTTGAAGTTGAATATATTTTGATCCAAAAAATATCTTCAGCAGATAACGTGGCCAACACACTAATAAAGCGATAACACAAAAACAACTAGATTATTATTTTGAGAAGATGGATATGAGATACAAAAGCGTATGGTTTTAATGCAACTAGAAGCTTATTATAATATGTCCTAGAAGTCATTCGTATTATCAGTTTCGAGAATATATTTTGTCTTATATATATTATTTATAAATAAAAAAAAAATTATTCATAAATATAAGTTATTTTCGTTATTTAGTTATTCATATAAATAGAGTATATTTGTGAATTGTCTTAATAATTTATTTAACTGTTAAATAAAATTATTAAAACTGTTTTCTAAGAAAGTAATATCAAAAAGGCAATGATATCGTATATGTAACACTCAGATATAAATAAACCCTAATTTTTATTATTTCTTGTCTTTGGAAATATTTTATGGAGTTATTGGGAGGAGACCGAGTGAAAATCGATTAAATAAGTTATTTTGTCGGGTAAGGGTAAAATAGTCTTTTCACTCAAAATTGAGGCCAAAGTGAATTTTGATCGCATAAAAAGTCTTAGAATTTCATAAATATTATGTTGGTATATTTAATTTCAATTCGAGACGTGGTTAGTATATTTTTAGGAAGTCGGAAATAAAAAAGTTAAAATCGTCATTTGATAAAGTTTTGATTGATCAAGTTAGATGTCAAGAATATAAATTAGTATAATAGAGTGTGTTAGAAGGAAAGATAGATTTTATAAGCATAAGAATGCCAAAACTTCTATTTTGGACAAAAAGATGACAATTTTGCTAAAAAGGGCAAAATGGTCATTGCGTCAAGGGTCGGAAGGACTCTACTAGATTTTGATCACCCAGAACTCTTGTAAATGTTGTAAATAAGATATAGAAAAAAGTAGAATTGAATTAGGATGTGAATTTCTCTATAAAGGATGAAAAAGGACCAAAGTGATCAATTTTCTTTATTAGGGGTAAAATGGTCTTTTTACAAGGAATTAGAAGAAAAAGTGGTAATTAAAATTAATGAACTAAAGTGAAAGAATATAAAAATGGCTTGGGTAGCCTCATAATTTTCTTGGGAGCTAAAGGCAAGTTTTGAAATATTTTTGGGCAATAGTATAATTTTGAAAAATATGGATTTGGATAAGATGTGTTGACTTTTCAAAATTGAAACACAATTCACTTTTCTTCTTCCTTGCCGTGAGGTGCTTCTCCATTTCTCTTTTAATTTTTTGGACAAAAATCAAGCAAAATCTTTTAATCCGCCCGATTAAACGCGTTACCGCAGAAGGAAAAATTGTTCTACGCGTCGAAAACTTTAATTTGACGGTAAAAGTTCTTGATTTCACTAAGTTTCAATTTATGGGTTTGTTGAAAAGTGGTTTTTAAAAGTGGTTTATAGTTTTTAATGGTGATTTAGGTGGTTTTGCGGTATTGGGAGGTTTAATCAAGCAATTGGCATATTTTAAGGTAAGGAAATATAATTTTCTTTTATGGAATTTGTGATAGGTGGTGGATTTGTATAGGAATGGATTTAGGAATGGTGTTTAGACGAAATTGGGTATAGAATAATGTGTAAAATGGAAGAAAATTGAAAGAGGGGCAAAATGGTAAATTTGGAGTACTGTTTATCGAGCCTCTAAATGATATATTTTAACATGTTATGGTATGTTTGAATATGTATAGGTATGTTAGGGAGCAAATAAAATTAGTAGGAATTGATTTGGGTGGACAAAATGAGGAAAAATTTGAAGGAAGGGTAAAATGGTAACTTTAGTTATTATTGTGGAGATTTAAAAATATTTTGATGTGTTATGTATGTATAATACTTTGTATGGTTATTGGAATGTATAAATGAATTATTATTATGGCCGTGTGATCGGAGCGTGGTTAATAGAATTTAGAATATATTGTAATATTCAGGACATTACACGTTGGTTGTCATAATAATTATAGTAGTTATAATTATTATGTAAATTTTTTTTATTAGTAAATGATGCGTTGATGTGGTTATCCATTAATATTGGATAGTATACGATATATTTATCGTGATAGTAGAAATTATAATTATGATGAATAAATCCCAGTGAATTTGGTAGACTGGGTATTTGCGAGTGTATGTGATTATAGAAGTGTTATGAATTGTTGGTTAGGTATCACTATCCGCAAGTGCATTATACATTCATTATGTGAACGAATTTCATATGCGCATAAAATCGAGATGTGAACGTTATTTATCATTTCTGTGTGTATAGGTGCGCATATGTGGTATTTATTGTGCATGGTTTGAGTGTACAATAGTTTTTAAAAAATAATGAATGCATGGTTTTAGGCCATGTGGTATTAATTGTGTGACTACATTAGTTATGGATCCGAATATTCAGATACCCTTAACACCCGCTGGCTTGATTATAGCCAGATTATATGATCGATCATATATAAAATATATGCTCAGCCCGATAGACGAGTGGTGTGAATGGATGAGGGTTGGGCGAATTTACTTTGTGGGCACGATCCATAACTGTGTTAGTACGACCGGTCATATATTTGTCGATAATTTATTAAAAATGTCATGTGTTTTTTATTTCGAAATGCATGTAGATTTATTTATATTCTATATAATAACTATGAGCATTATATGGATAATGATACAGAGTATATGGTCGGAGTGTATTTATCTCGTTAGATTATGTTAAGGCGATATGAGTTAATAATCTCTACGTCATCAATATCGTATAGTATATGGTAGGGAAACAAATTCTGTACTAGAATATTATGTTTCCTTACTGAGCTGTTTCACTCACCCTTTGTGGATTGTGGTTTTTACAAGTAATGTGACGTTGCGGGATATGGATGCGAACTCTTCGAGGCGTTAACAGGGCTAGTATCTTGATGATGAGGGTATTTTTTTGGTGTTAATACATAATTATGCATATGTACCTATATGTATATATATATATATGTTGGTACAGTAAACTTGTATTTTTGGGTTACATATTATGGATTATGTGTGTTACCAGGATATTATACATATCCAACTTTCGCGCACACACACATATATATATATATATATCTTTATGTTAAAAAAAAAAAAATTCAGATTATATCTTATGTGATTGATTTTAAATAGAGGGGTGTTAGAGTATAGCAGGTATATTGAATATTTTTTATGAGTATTATA
Source organism: Khaya senegalensis (assembly GCA_032402905.1). Lineage (NCBI taxonomy): Eukaryota > Viridiplantae > Streptophyta > Magnoliopsida > Sapindales > Meliaceae > Khaya > Khaya senegalensis. The sequence goes on along the minus strand of CP135546.1, from coordinate 2,264,419 downwards.
AAGTGATATTAATACGAGTAACGTGAAAGTCACTTTATTAGGACATTAGTGTAGATTAAATAGTTAAAAAAATATTTATTCAAGCATGACTACACTATTATAAATCACGTAATAGTACAAGTAGTCAATAATTTATCGTATAATTGTACTAATATACGATGTTATTTTTTGACTTAAGACATCATAGTCGAATATGGTGTAAATGCGCGTGGTTCATATAATATATAAGTATGAAACTAATTACATCTTATATAATAAAACGTATTTAGTCATATATTATTTACATTTAAAAACGGATGATGGTGAAGACGGGATCCGTTGACACAATGTATAAGATTAAAGTTTCTGCTAATTTGATTCGAATTCGAGTTACTTAACGAATATCGATAAATAATTAAAATAGTAAATTTCTAGTTAGAGTGATTTATTATTATACGCAGGAGTTCATAATGACAAGTTCATTATATATTGATCAATAATTCTTATTTATATCAATATAGAATTTTAACATATCATAAACTTTTGATAAGGATTAAATAACGAAATAATTTTATCTACACGATGTATGCAATTAGGATGAGGCTCAACGAAGTATGATTTTATTGTAATTTAAAAATTATGGCATATTACTAGATATTAACTATAATTGTTGAATTTTTGAGTAATTCAAAATTTGAAAAGTTTGAAATAAATTCACGGCTGCTCTATAGTAAACTTACATTGTCACACTAATAACCAAAAGTAGTGAAAGATATTTGGGAGAAAAAATATTATTAATAAAAAAACTAATACCTTTAGGATAATATATAGACTAATATATATATATATATATATATATATGTTATATATATTTAAGAATTCTTTCAAGTATTTAAAGAATTTTCTTAATTTTACATCAAAATATAATTTAATATAAATTACATTGCCTAAGTGATGATATGAATTATTAATAAATCTAAATACAAATATGTAATGATTGGATAATTGCACTTAAATTCATGAAATTATGTTTAACTATATTTACTTAAAAGTTAAGTAAATATGTTGTATATAAGTATATAGATTTAAATGCATAAAATGAAAATTATAGAATGATTATCATTATGTTTATAACACATATTCATCTTTAATTAAAAGTAAAGGTAAATTTGTAAAGTTATAAATATATTTAAGTATAAATATGGACAATTTTACTAATTTTTTATAAGATGAAAAAGGAAAACCTAGCTCTTCCATGTGAAATTCTGCCAAGCACTTCCTCCCATGATTTTGGTCATATAGATTATAGAATCTTCACAAAATTAAAGGTATTTATTTCTTCATCATCCAAATATATATGCTTAATATAAACTCATCCTATGGTGAAATTTATGTATACATGTGATATATGTTTAATTGACAATTCAAGTGTTTGTGAAGACACTTGAATGAACTAAACTTTATGTTTTATGCATATTATTACACATATCATTCCTTCAATATTGAGGTCAATTGCACAAATCAATTAATCAGCCTTGTAGATTTTTTAGTGGATATTAAAAATCAAATAAAAGTTGGATTTTATTTATCTTTTATCCCTTTAAATTACATTAAAGTTGGATTTTGGTAAAAACTCGTTGCTTCCTTATAGGTTGACTTAGTACTTGACTAACTTAATATATTTGAAAAATAGCTATAAACCCATTTACCGTTACTATAATTACAATCAAAGCTTTTTTTTGAAAAAAAAAAAGAAGAAAAAGAACATTTTACCATGATATATGAAGGATTCAAAAATTAAAAAAAAAATAAAAGATACACAATTTCTTTTTAAAGTACTAAAATTTGTATGAATATATGTGGTCTTTACTTTCGGATCAGCAAATGTGATAGGTCATTTCTTTAGAATTAATATTTGTCATATGTAATGAGGGAAATACTATTAAATAATAATTGAATCAAGATATTCAAGTAAAATATTTGAAAATAAGATTTTTTATAAATTTTAAGGCTTAATAACTTTTTTCTTCATATTCATTTAGTGGATTATATATCTTGATTCATGATCACATTTGTGAATATTTTCAAAAAAATATTCTATAAATTCTTGATATTGATATTAGCATCATTTGCATACATATAATTAATGAATTTGTAAGTTTTAATATAATTACTACTTTTGGAAAGACTTAAGACTAGTTTTGGAATTGTGATAAAATTTAAAGCTAACAAACCTCTGCTATGTTGAAAAAATAAATAAATAAAGAGAATCAACTAAATATTTAAGAAATTTTATTTTTAAAAGTAATAGAAATGTTTAAAGTAGTTTATATACATTTTGTAAATTTTTTTATTATAATGTTGTATTAATACAAATGATTAAAGAAAAAAATTCTCAACAAAAACTTTGTTTTTAATATTATTTATGTAAATAACAAATTTTACTTTTTTTGTCAATCAACTTAACCAATATAATAAACCAAATTCATTTCCTTCAACTCTTTTCCTCATTTTACGATTTCATTCTTCCCAAAGTTTCAATCAATTCAAACATTTATTTCATGCAAATTGATTGTAGAAAGTTTTGAACATATTCTAACGATTGAAAAAACCTATTAATGGAAATAAGTGAGTTGTCTTGCATACTTTCACTTAGTTTTTTTAATGTCGTGTGTGTGTGTGTGTGTGTAATGATATTAGGATTTGTTTTGAGTATATGTTGAATTAATTTATTAAATTTGGATTGCAAAAAGTACCAAAAATAGTCTCGTGATCTAGAAAATATGAAACCGTGCAACAATCTGAATACATGTTGAATTAATCTATTTTAAGCCATGTATTTCAACTCCACTTGTGGACTTGACTTCAAGCCCTCTACCAGGTTTTATTTTGAGCCTAATATAGGGTTTGAAAAAATTGTTATTTTAAAACTCTTTTTGGGAATATTTCTTTTATTTTTTTTGAAGCCCATACACCATTTATTAATTTTTTAAAATTTTTTATTAAACTGCAAATAGAATTAATTTCATTAATAATCTAATATGTATTTTGTTACGCTTTCACAAGTACAACTAAATAGAATTTTATGATGACTATTAAATATGAAAGATCATGGCTTATATACTTGGATGGTATCAAGAAATATATTAGTGGAGATATACAATTTTTATCCATGTCAAAAAATATCAACTATCAACAATCATTTCAAAGACCATACACTATTTATTAATATTTTAAAATTTTTTGTTACATTGTAAATAAAATTAATTTTGATCAATAGTCTAATATTCATTTTGTTACGTTCACAAGTATAACTAAAGAGTATTTTACGGTAACCATGGAATATGAAGCATCATGGCTTACATCTTTGGATGGTGTCAAAGAATACATTGGTGAAGATTTATGATTTTTATCCATACCAAGGAATATCAGCTATCAACAATCATTAGAAAGTCCATATACCATTTAATAATTTTTTAAAAAAATTTTTTAAACTGCAAATAAAATTAATTTAATCAATAATCTAATATGCATTTTGTTACGCTTTCACAAGTACGACCAAAGAGTATTTTACAATAACCATTGAATATGAAGGATCATGGCTTACATCTTTGGATGATGTCAAGGAATATATTGGTCGAGATGTATGATTTTTATTCATGCTTAGGAATATCAACTATTAACAATCATTACGCCTAATACAAGAGTGCTTCAAACATGCATTTACATGGTTTATTATGTACGTGGCTATAAAAGATGACTCTGATAGATTTATTTTTGTTAATAGCATTTGTGATTACATAATCTAAAATTTTTATTTGTTATAGATCACTACATGGTGTATAGTTATTGTATATTATAGAGTTTTTTGCACTCTTCCTTTACAGCCTAAGAATTAAAAATCCATGTGCGACTATGTGTTGCTTCTAAGGAGAACAATCAATTTAGTCATACTTAACATTATTTCCTAATAGAGCATATCACTCCACATCCTGTTTTTCATAGAGAATATTCCTCATAGCCATACAATAAGGACCTCACATATGATTATTTTGATAGTTGACTATGCATGCAAGGTACCGACATATCTAATAATCTTGACAATATAATGAGAACCCTTGATAGAAATTATTATAATGACGATGACGATGCCAATGCAATGACTACCATGGGTGCCCAACCAAGCTAAAGAAGTAGCTTGGCTTGAAATGCAATAGGCATCCTTGCAACTTAAGTGAAATTAATTTATAAATAAATACTTAAAATGCAATAGGCATTCCTTACAAATTATACTTCCCTCTATATAGTTTACAAGTAGCCTTTGAGCTCAATGCCTCCCCCTAGTAGTTAGCATATTATGTAGGAATTAATGTATTAAAAGTATACTACCACACAATATTTTTTCATAGATACCCATTAAATTAATCAAGATCATCCAATATATCTAAAATCCCCATCTACATGGTTTCTTCTTCCTTGAGCAAGCAAGAATCTTTTTATCAAAAAGAAGAGCAATAATTGCATAGAATCCAAATTGAGAATATTAAAAAAAATCAAGCTTGTCATGAACTTTATCTATATTGCCTACAGTAATGACCATCTGACTGTTGAAGTCAGTGTCCCTTAATTAGATACTCTCAACAAGGTCCTCAATCAAAATATGTTTAAAGTCCAAACTAGCAATTATCTCAAACTCTATGTGCGAGAAAGGAATGGTTTTGTTGTGAACAAAAAATTACATCTCATTGTTGCCGCCATCTGCATAAACATTCTATAATAGCATATAATGGACAAGATTACTTAAAAAGTGCAATTCTTAAATGCCAAAAAAAAAAGCATGTATATATGAATAACCTAATTTGTAGGAAAATGGTCATCTGAACTAATTTTCAACTATGGGTACCTTTTTATTTATTTTTGTTAAAATTTCACCAAAAAAAAATGTATTATTACTTAAAAATATTACTATAATAAATTATGCATGAATTTTTTTTTTTAAAAAAAGCTACAGTTAAATTGGTTTAACTGAATCGAGTTTGCCGACTCACTTTGAGCAAAGCACCAACTAAAAATTGAGCCCAATTTAGTTCCAACAAAGCATTGGCTTGAAATCAAGCGCAAATTTGGGCTTCATTTTGAGCCTTGTATAGCTTAAAATTGATATCAGAGTGGCTTAAATTAAAGGTGAGCATATCCAAATAAAACCAATCTAAATTGATTCAAATTGACAATTTGGATCAATTTGAAAATTTATTGGATTAGATTCAGATTAAAAAAAAAAAAAAAAAACTATAGTTATTGGATTAGTTTTTGGATTAGGTTTGATTCAAACTAACCAAATCAATCCAATCTAATAGATATAAAAAGTTTAAAATTTATCGTTTGACATATTTTTATTAGATGTTCCAAGTCTTATAATAAACTCTACCATATTAAAACAAATCCTATGAATATAAAAACAAATTTCTAACTTAACCTAATTTTTTTCTTTTTCATCTTCTTCCCTTTGTAGCTACCCTTTAGTCTCCTTTCTTTATCATAGCATCTTCATTCTTTGTCTCTCTATCATTTGTCTTTTCTTTCTCTTTCTTTTCTCAAGGTACAATATATATTCAAGATGTTCTTCATGTTCTTTTCAGTTTTATGATGTATTATTTTTTAATCTTCATTCAAGTTTTCAATTTTGTTATGTTTGTTTGTTGGCATGATTGAATCATAATTGATGATGCAATGTTGTTTGCACAATGAAAGATAAAATATATTGTATCAAATACTAAAAACTATAAAAAAAATTCCCCGTCTTTGCCAATCCATGTGCAACATGAAATTTGAAAATATTATGGTCTTTTTTTTTATTATAATAATTATTATTATTGTTATAAATAATTTATTATTTCTTTATGTTTATTTATATTTGTTGAATTGATTATTTTATTTGAGCTACATTAAAAAGACAACCAAAACTAATAATTGTTGGTTTAGATTAGATCAGTTTAAATCCTATTATTGGATTGGTTCAAATTGACTAAAATTCAAACCGATAATATTATATCGGTTTGAATGTTAGATCCAAACTAAATTTATCCACCCTTAACTCAAATGTAGCTGTTGCAGTATCTATTGCAATAGCATCGCTAAAAATGGTGAATCAGAAAGATTTTCTAAAAATATAAAATGTTAAAAGAACTAAAAAAAACTCTTCACATATCTCTAATTTTTTATAACTTTTTAATCAATTTTTAAATCATAAAATTAACATAAATAAATCTAAAAATTACAAAATAAACTTGTTTCAAGTAATTTTGAGTTTGAATAGACACTACTTGGAGTGAGTGCGCAAATTTTGAGTTGGGAGAATTTATCTAATATTTGCAAAACATGGTTACACGAGGACAATTATATCCAATAATTATAAAATTGGTTAAATTAGTAAAAAAAATAAAATAAAATTAATTATTTATATAAATAATCTTAAAAATAAATTATTTTAAAATTTTAATTTAATTTTTAAATAAATTAAAAACTAAACTCATTTCTAATTTTAGCTTTATCTTTAAATTTTTTATAATTATAATAAAAAATAGAGAGTTTTGATCAAATTATTCATGAATTCATTGTGTGACCTTTGAAAATACATTGAAATCCCTCAATAATTTCATAATCATCGAGCTGCCCCATGAATTTTATGTTGCAACTTACTTCATCTTCTCCCTCTACTTTTTCTACTTAGTTTTTTAACAATTAAACGAATGTTGGAACAATATCTGAATGTTAAATCAAACACATGCAATGGATTAATAAGTCTCTCATGAGTAGACTGTACTGTTGGACAATTTTCGCTTGAACTAGCAAAATTATTTATTGTAAACTTTCTTAGAACTTTCAAATATGCTGTGGATTAAGAAAACCAAATACTATTATAAAATTAATCTGACAAAGCGTCTCATAATATGACTTTGTAATTGCCATACAATTCAACTAATGACCGTAGAAAAATATATATATCTGATATCAGATTCGACTAGGTGGAATCGGTTATTGAGAAGAAAAAGAAGAAACATAGATATGCAGAAAAATTGGTCTATTATATGTTTGCAGCATCTATCAAAACTCGAAAGTGAGAAGAAAGAAGAAGAAAATGAAGTGAGAATCTAAAACGAAAGAGTGAAAAAAAAAATTACTCTTCTTGATATGCACCAACAATAAAGGGAAAAAATAAAAAAGGTCTTTTTTATTTTTTTTAAAGCAAAAAATTAAATTCAATTAAAATGATTCTTAAGTGTAGGTTTGAATAAAGAATCATATAGAATTTGACATCAAAATTTCCTTTGTTATTTAGTTCCACACGTAGTTTAAAGCATTTGATTTTGCTATTTTAAAATGCTTCTAAGTGTCTAATGAATATTCTTTATATTTCATTTTTATTTCTTGAATATTTATTTACTTATTTAAGTGGAATATTAGAGTTAGATGAAATAAATGGAGCAAGACAAATTTTTTAAAAAATAAAAATATAAGAGTTATTAATTGATAAAAAAAGGAGACAATGAAAATAATAAAATTGTTTATTATTTTAAAAAATATAAAATTTTATTTTTTATTTTAAAAAAAAAAAAAAAAAAGCGAGAGTGGAGAACGAAAGTCTTGATTGTTTATAGAAATTGAACATGTCTTTTGTTATATCGTGAATTAAGAAAATGAAAATGGGTGATAATAAAATGTTACCGAACAAAACAATCCCGTTATTTTTCGATTTCGGGAAAACGCTCTTACTTTTTCTTTTACCTCAAAACGCTAACGCCCGAATTTTGAACCCCCAAACCCAACCCCCCTCACTCCCCGTTACATTATCTAAGTGTCTTTTGAACTCGTGAATTTCATACACAGAAACAAAGCAGAGAAAGGGAGAGAGAGTGAGAGAGAGGAAGAAGAGGCGAGAGAGAAAGAGGACAAGGTTGGGAAATGCAGAGCCTCTACGAAGCTTACAACGAACTACACGGATTGGCGCAGCAGCTGAAAACGCCATTTGACGCACCGGCTGTGCTGGTTGTTGGTCACCAAACAGATGGCAAAAGCGCTCTTGTAGAAGCACTTATGGGCTTTCAATTCAACCACGTCGGTGGTGGCACTAAGACCCGTCGCCCAATTACTCTCCACATGAAGTACGATCCTCTTTGTGAACTTCCATTATGTCATCTTGTCTCCGATGATAATCCCGCCCAAGCTCATCAGAAATCTCTGCAGGAAATTCAGGTCAAGTCAAAATCATTTCAGATTCTTTCATTTTATACTGCAGATGATGTTTGTTATTAGATAATGTTTGTTATTCTATAACTTCCAATGGGGATTTCTGTGATATTCTGTTAGCATATCTGTTCTCAGTGATGGCTTTGCCGTGGAAAGAGCAAAATTTTAATTATTTCAAACCCTTGTGATAGTATCAGTCAATGCGTTGAAGATATCTTTGTTTTGTAAGTTCTTACTTGCTGTCGTTTCCTGCAGGCATATATTGAAGCTGAGAACTTGAGGTTGGAGCGCGAATCTAATCAATTTTCTGATAAGGAAATAATTATTAAGGTGGAGTATAAATATTGTCCCAATCTTACCATTATAGACACTCCTGGACTTATTGCTCCTGCACCAGGTCGAAAGAATAGAGCATTGCAGGTGAACTAATAGAGCCACTGAACGCTTGCAATATGGTTTTGTTTTAATATTGCCCAAAATTATAATGGTGATTACTTCTGCATTCATAAAGGGTCAAGCTCATGCAGTGGAGTCTCTAGTGCGAGCAAAAATGCAACATAGAGAGTTCATTATATTATGTCTTGAAGATTGCAATGACTGGAGTAATGCAACTACGAGGAGGGTTGTAATGCAAGTATGTGTCATAATTTCATTCTGGTCAACAAATGTTTCTCATACAGTCTTTTTCTTTTCATTTGGGCTTTCTAATAAGTGTGGAATTTATTTCCAAAACGCCATCAATGATAGTACATGCAAAGCTTAAAGAGAAATCTTGTAGCTCTAGGTAGATCCTGGTGTTTTTTTGTTATTGCAATTAGCTTTCTTATGTAAATCCCTATGATCTTTATCACAATTCTAGTTAGCCTATCTAATTTTATGATCCTGGAAAAAATTATGTTACGCCACATTGGTTCTGAGTTTTCTTATTACTGTTTTTTAATTACATTGTTTTAGTTAAGATAAGAATGTGGTGAAGGTACTGATTTTCAGTAGGTGTCCATCCATATGTATACCCCAACCAAAGTGTTTTCAGTTAAAAAGATTTTAGTAGTGTGTAAGAATATTGGAGTCACATTTCGTTGCATACTCTTAAGTCATTTGTTGAAATAGTTTGAGGATCTTTAACTTGCAGCAAGCTGAATATCTGACCTCATGTTATATAGTCATCCAAAGTTAGTGGACTTTCAAGCTATATTAAAGGTTATTTTGGTAGATTTTAGTATTAGGATATGGCAGATGCTTTTAATTTTTTGGCATGATTTCCAAAGCATTCACTTTTACTGGAAATATGCAGATTGATCCTGAGCTAACAAGAACTATCATTGTCTCAACCAAGCTTGACACTAAAATTCCCCAGTTTGCACGTTCATCAGATGTTGAAGTTTTCCTTTCACCGCCTGCATGCACTCTTGATGGGTTCATATTGGGTGACTCTCCCTTTTTTACATCAGTGCCTTCTGGAAGAGTTGGTACAGAGCATGATTCAGTGTACAAGTCAAATGAAGAGTTCAAACAGGTTTTCCTCCAACCAGTCATTATGCATATATTGTGTTTGATCTTGGTTTTAATTGACATTTACACGATGTTTGTAAAAGTGAAATAAACAAAATGGGAAAGAAGGAAGAAGTGAAGGAAAATAGAAAGAAGAGGAAGAGTATCCATCCTTCCTTTTGTTGGGCTGAATTACAATGGAAGTTGAGAAGATGATTGGCATTTTTGCTATTGGTATCCCTAAAGAAGGAAGAAATAAACCGTTTAATGTGGAAGTAGCATTTGGATAAAATGATACAATATTACTATAAAATCACTGTAGGACTAAGAGCTTGTCTTTCTTCAATAATTTTCTCTATTCTGTGAGACTCAAAAATGATTATAACTTTTAGCTCTTTTATAGATCATTAAACTGTAATAAAGTTAATTGCTAACATATAAAATAAGTCCAATCACAACTCTTTAAAGTAACATATTAAAAGTACTCAAAAAGGTGTAGAATGCTAAAAGTAAAATCTTTTTATTTTCTGCTTCCAAACCCAGGTCTTGATGCCTTTGTTCAACTTGGAAAAAAGAAAAAAAGGAGAAAGTTAGATTGCATTGAAGAGTTCGTTCTAAAATAGAACTTTGATCATCTAGGAAGTTTTCTTATCATATATTGGTAATATGATAGTCATTAATGCTTTAATATGGAGGTGTTTGTAATTCTTATAAATGCTTATGTAATTAACTGAAAAGGCAGGCTTGTAATTAATAAATTCTTTAAATTCTGTGCTTTTCAATAGACTGAATGCTTACTGTATTAAGTATTCGGCTTGGTTGCATTACATGTGCAAGAAGTTAGCATCATTGAATGATTTTGTCGCATTGTAGTCCAAAAATTCTTTGGGCCATAAGAGCATGTACCACTACTGTTAGTTCTACATATCTTTCCCAGTTTGTGCATCAGTTTTGATATTGTAGTAGATTCTGCTTTTATAGGAATCCACTTGGTCACAGAACCCAAGAAAATGTCCACTATTTTTAGCCACTCTGGGTATTTTCTGATTGTTTCCCGAGAGTATTATATGCCATTTCAAATTCTGACTGTAGTTTCTAATGCAAAAGATATTAAAAGAAGGGAGGGGGGGTGGGTTGTATGTGTGGTGTGGGGGTGGTGGTGGCTAAAAATCTTAAGGCAGAAGTAGAGGGAAATTCTAAGAAGCATGTGGGTGCTTCATACACAAGGCTTAACTAGGAAAAATTTAACAATAGTTCTGTTCCTTTTGAATTGAAGGGTTATAGATCTTGTGTCTTTAAAAGAACCAAGAAACCCACAGAAATTTGCACTTATATTTATTATTATATTTGCTTATTTTATAATCAATTGAGATCACATTAATTTTCAAAACTAGTATGGAATTTTTCTTCAGCCATTTTTCTTCAAAACAATCAACGCAATGCACTTTTTGTCGTAAGATATAAGAGTTCAAAAATATTGGTTGATAGCCAATTGTTCTCTTCATGTGATCTGGAGTGCTATCAATGTTCTTCTGATAAGAAGACTTTCAATTTTGCTTCCAAGATTGCAAACTTTTTGAGTTGTATCACCTTCTTTGGTATTTAAACTTGTTTCGACTTCTAATGAATTTTGCAACTCTACTCTGGGCATTTAGAACAATGAAATAACATGATTTATCTGTTTTTTCATATATCTTGTTTTATTAAAATGGTTGATTCTAAGGTCACTTATAATATCATTTATGTAAAATATGGTACAGATATTGAAGTACATACCACTATAATTTACTTTTACTACATGTTTTTAATACAATATTGGAATAGCACATTGCGGTATTCAAATAATATATTTATGTATTGTGACATTAAACTTTAAAATATTCCTAACGTTTAAATACTAGTATATTGAATATGTCTTGATACTAAATTAAAAATGTTGTTGGTGTGTAATTTTTTTTTTCTTAAAAAAAATAACATTTATGGTCAGACATTGAAAAAGAGGAACAAATAATCAGTTATGTGTATATGGACCTATTGAGATTATTGTTAAATTTAGACCTATTCAAATTTTAGATACATAGTCTGTATGCAATTCTAGATGCTTATTTATGATTATCTTGTATTCATGAATTGAATAGTATTAAGGCATTGGGATATTAGAGTCTATTAAAGGTTGATTTATCTTGATTTAATTTTCTATGCCCATAAATTCTAAAGCTTACTACCAATTGTAGGCTATATCTGTAAGAGAGATGGAAGACATTGCATCATTGGAAGAGAAATTAGGTAGGTCACTGTCAACGAAAGAAATAAGTAGAATAGGTTTAAGCAAACTTAGATCATTTTTGGAAGATCTTCTACAGAAAAGGTACGCATCTCTCTGTGTGTTTTTTATTCTGATCAAATCATTCGCAGATCATTTTTAACCTCCTGTATCCTAGAACTAATAGTCTTAGATCTTTATGCTTGCAAGGTATATGGACAGTGTCCCTATGATCATTCCACTTCTTGAAAAGGAGTATTGCAGCACAACAAGAAAACTGAATGAAATAAATAAAGAACTCAGGTCTGTTATTCAAATTATTTATAAAAAATGTTTCTTGTGGCAATTTTGATAAACTAGTAAGAAATAGTTTTCAAAGAAGTTGTAGGGGTCAAGTCATTAATTTTAGTTTCAGCTTTATCTTTCATTTTGTAATTTTGTCATTAGTTTCTCTTTCATCATTATCAAATAACTATATTCCATTTTTTCCTTTTCAGCACCTTGGATGAAGTAAAATTAAAGGAGAAAGGGAGAATTTTTCATGATCTGTTCTTGACCAAGGTTTCAACTACTGACTTAACCAATTTGAAGTTGTCTGTTAGTGCTCTGAATATCTTTTTTTTTTTTTAACTTCCTTTCTTGGGTTCCTTATCGTAACTTTTCGGAGGATGGAAGTTCTAAAATATAACGATGTTGTCTAAAGAAATGAGCATGCATTATTCATTTTACTTTTGCACCTAAAATTATAGTTTTTGAATTCATCCAACTCTTCCTTCTCCATTTGGTATGCCAATCAAACAGATGTAGTTCACACTCAAAAAGGAAAAATATAAAAAAAGTCACCCATTTGGATGTGTGTATCAGTATATGGACTATTGACTAGTGCTTCAAAACTGTTGTTCCTGTTAAGGATAGGTATTCTGACTCAAATGTGCTTTATTACACAGTTGTCATTGCTATTGAAAGGGACAGTTGTTGCTCCTCCGGATAAATTTGGTAAATTTTCTTGATGTCAGCCCACTCGATTATGCAATAGATATTATTTGATCTTATTGTTATTTCACAAAGGTGTGTACATACTCTCTCTCAAATTTGTTTGTATTGAAGTCATTAATTGTATGATGAATTTTGTGAATATTTCCTGCTTTGGACATAACAATTTTTGTGTAATTGTTGCAGGTGAAACACTGCAAGATGAGAGAATTAATGGAGGGACATTTGTTGGTATTGATGGTCTTCAGTTTCCACACAAGCTAATGCCTGTAAGTTAGATATATGTCTGCCATAAATTTATTTTGAAATGAATTTCTTGATGTATTTGCTTGTCTTGCTTAAAGTACAGCAATTAATGAGATTGCAGAAGTCTCTTGCTCTTCTTCTCTATCAGAAGAAAAAGAACTATCTTATTTTTTTGTTCCTTAAGTATTATTGTCCATGTCTTCTTTCTACAATATATATACATATTTTTCTTTAGTCTGGACATTCTATTTTACAGAGTGCAAATTTTCACATGGTTGTTAGCAACATGGCACTAAATTGATAAGAGCCATGTGCAAGTCTATGTACAAACATCTGCACTGGAGAATGACTATATATAATTTCAATTGAGTAAATCAGTCACTCCTTTTGATACAAAGTGATGCATGTATGTGTGGCTTGTATGAATTTCAAAGCTGAGTTTTACTTATGAGTGCCAAAAGAATAACAATATCTGTCCTTGTGTTCTAAACATGCACCTTGAAATTGAGTTTCCGTTGCTTGTAGAATGCAGGAATGAGATTATATGGTGGTGCACAATATCATCGAGCTATGGCTGAATTTCGCTTTGTGGTTGGAGGAATAAAATGCCCTCCAATCACACGAGAGGAAATTGTAAATGCATGCGGAGTTGAAGACATTCATGATGGAACAAACTACTCCAGGTCTTATATCTTATCGTATTTATGTTACTGTTTTCCCTAGATTTGCATGTTTAATAGCTTTTGATTTTTTCTGCTTTTCCTCTTTTCATTTGGTATACCAGGACGGCATGTGTCATAGCTGTTGCAAAGGCCCGTGATACATTTGAGCCTTTTCTTCATCAGGTTATAACTAATACCTTATGTACCAATATAACCTAACCCCCAACCAGTTCCCCAGCTCATACTAATTCTTTGTTTCTTAGTATTTTTATATTTGTTGCACATCTAAGATACTTCACTTCATTGTACAGCTGGGCTGTAGGCTCTTGCACATTCTGAAAAGATTGTTTCCAATATCAGTCTATCTTCTTCAGGTGTTGATTCTGTTCCTATTGAACTGGAGGTTTTTGTATTTTATGCTAGTAGAACCTTCCAAACTTGATTTAATTTTGCACAGAGTTCCTTTATATTCTATTGTTTTTGCCTTTTACTGTTTTGTAACAGAAAGATGGAGAATATCTAAGCGGCCATGAGGTGTTTCTACGGAGAGTTGCTTCTGCATTCAACAATTTTGCGGAATCTACTGAAAGAGCATGCCATGAAAAGTATTCTGCTTTTCTCAATTGCAATATAACTTATTCTGCTATGAAGCTGTATGTTCCCAAGAATAAACAAATAAACATAAAAAAAAAAAAAAAATGCTAACATTGTAAAATCTGTTTTAGTATCCATTTGGTATTTGAGGTGCGGTGGCTTTTAAGCCACAGCCGTTAGAGAGATAGAGTATTAAATGTCAAATTTTAGTGAAAAAGTGAGTGGGTCCCACTAAAAATTGGTTTTACCAAACCCTTTTTAGCTTTACTTACAAAATTAAGTGGAATTATCTCAATACCAGATGGACCTTTAGTTTCATTAACAACCTCAAATCTTTTAAAAATATATATATTGACTTGCATCTTACAATGAATAAGACTCTAGGGAATTAATTGATAAAATTAGCAACTGAATGTGAGGAATTATAATTATCTGATAAGAAGCTTCTACAAGTTACATTGAAAATCTCTGGATGAAAAGTTATGTGGATGTGGTTTTCTGCCTTTCTGTTGTATGATTAAAAAGTGTAAGATCCTGTGATTTGGAGCGGACAAAGGGTGAAAGTGTAAGTTTCTGGTAATTCATTTGTTAGGTTAATTATTATCAACCATTTTCTACATTGATGTTTGTGGCAGTTCTTCACTCCTTTTGTTTGTTTGTTTGGTAATTTCTCTGGGCAGCTCCCTTGTTGATTCCTGATTTCAATTTTTTATATTTGCTGCAGATGTATGGAGGATTTGGTGAGCACCACACGTTATGTTACTTGGTCTCTCCATAATAAGGTTTGAGATTGTTGCCTTTTGGAGCTTAATTGCCCTGAAATGAAGCTATTCAAATTCATTTTATAGTGCATGCATTCCTTTTAAGGTTGGGCTATGAGTTATCTACATGTCTGATTTACATACTTATATGGCATCAATGACATCTCCAACTGCCATCAGTGGTTTGATGTACCAACTTTTTTAGGGTCTCCACTTTCAGTTTGTAGTATTTCCATGCTTTCACATGCAAAATTTGTTACTAAACTGTAACCAGAAGTGCAAAACCCAAGTTATAATTTATATCCATGGGGCTTTTTATTAGTTCTTATTGACTACAAAGATTAAAATATATGTCAACTTTATCGGTATTCGTGTGAAATTTGCAGAACCGCGCTGGATTACGTCAATTCCTAGACTCATTTGGTGGCACAGAGCAGCCAGCTGTGTTAAATAATTCCACATCAATGGGTCTTTCTCAAGAACCACCTCTTGCTTCAGTTGCCAATGTGAAGCATGACACTAAACCAAGGATAGAAGTAAAGCTCAGTCATTTGGCCTCAGGTGTTGATTCAAGCACTTGTATTCAGACAACAGAAACAAGGTTGGCTGATCTTCTGGATTGCACGCTTTGGAATCGGAGACTGGCTCCTTCATCTGAAAGGATTGTGTATGCTTTAGTACAACAGATATTCAATGGCATAAGGGAATACTTCTTGGCTTCAGCGGAGCTAAAGGTTTCTCTGTGTTCTTTTTCCAATTTTTATTACAAGACAAGCTAATGCTTCCAAGTTTTTCTATTTGATGCTCTGCAGAGCTTTCTCACTGCAGCATGATGATAATCTAATATGTAGAAATATTATTGGTTATGTGTGTTACTGGAGTTTCACTACCACAAGAGAGTGGAGGGCTGCTGGGTTTTTTTCGTGCGTGATTTACCTTTCCTGTTTGGTTTTCATTGTCTGTATCTATGTTTTGCAGTACAATTGCTTTCTTCTAATGCCAGTTGTAGACAAGTTGCCAGCACTTCTCCGGGAGGACCTAGAATCTGCATTCAAAGATGACTTGGATAATGTTTTTGACATCACCAACTTGCAACACTCATTGGGCCAACAGAAGCAAGATACAGAGATTGAACTGAAGCGGGTACTCAAAAATCTTTTTCATTTGGTTGCAACTGTGAATATTACCATTCTCTCTTTCTGGTTAGTTTTCCAACAAATTGATGGTCTTGCAGATTAAGAGGCTCAAAGAGAAATTTAAACTGATACATGAGCAGCTCTGTTCGCATCATGTTATTTCAAGTCTGCCTTCAACTCCATCTGCATAACTTGTCATTAACTTGAGATCAGATAAACAAGTTACCTTTTTAATGTTTTGTTGAAACTTCCAGTATATTTTCAAAAATGAAAGATTCAATGGTGGCTACGAGGATTTTTGTGTCCTGGTTCAAAGAGATTACAGTTGCTTTTCTTTTTCTTTCTGACTTCTCTTAGATCCTTCTCATTTTTCCCCAAGTTCTTTGTAATGGTTTAAGGTATGATCTTGGAAAATAGCTGAAGAGCGCCAAATTTACCCAAAATCATAATATTATCAGTTTCTATTCAGCTTCTGGCGCCTTTTGTAAGACAGACTTTAAATATCACAGATTTAACACTATCTTGCACCACGAGGGTAATAAAATTACTCAGACATTTTTTGTTATTCCTTTTTTCCTCCGTCTTTAGTAGAATCGTTAGTCTAAGTTGTAATGGATTAGAGAAATTGGAAGTAAAAATAGGAACTTAGAATCATTTGGAAAGTTGGTGAATCCCATAATGTTTCTATGATCTTGATCTTTGAGGTGAATTTCCTGCGATAGTGAAGGTAGACTGGATTTTCATAATACAAATTGTATAACCCTTCTCATACTAGGCCCGTTGACTGGATGGGGAGGCCAGCATAGAAGACCAAGTTTAAGCACCAGCTCAGCTTTATCTAAGTCGTAATTATACAATGTTAGATCAATTGCTTGAGTGATCTCCCGCTGTAAATGTGGTTCCTTTGTCCAACTCAGCAGTAGTAGCTCTGTCTCATTTTTCTGGGGCTGAATAGATCTTCTACAACCTACTTCTAGCATAAATATACCATAAATGTATAGATTAGTGCCTCTTGTAGCCTGGCCTGTTCTAGTTATTTCAGGAGCTAAGAAGCCTATTGCACCTACAATCTGGCACCACCCATGTAACTGCTCTAAATTTTGACGC